>JAJAGP010002467.1:0-112994 GCA_025084515.1 Ancistrus triradiatus | reverse complement strand
CTCATGATCATTTTGACCCCACGGGATGAGATCTTGGGTGGAGCACCAGATTGAGGGAGATTATCAATGGTCTTGTATGTCTTCCATTTTCTTACAATTGCTCTCACAGTTGATTTATTCACACCAACCTGCTTGCCTATTGTAGATTCACTCTTCCCAGCCTGGTGCAGGTCTACAATTCTTCTTCCTGGTGTCCTTCGACAGCTCTTTGGTCTTGGCCATGGTTGAGTTTGGAGTCTGACTGTTTGAGGCTGTGGACAGGTGTCTTTTATACAGATAACGAGGTCAAACAGGTGCCGTTAATACAGGTCATGAGTGGAGGACAGAAGAGCTTCTTAAAGAAGAAGTTACAGCTCTGTGAGAGCCAGACATCTTGTTTATTTGTGGGTAACCAAATACTTATTTTTCGCAATGATTTACAATTAAATTCTTAAAAAAATCCTACAATGTAAATTCCTGGATTTTTTTTCTCATTTTGTCTCTCATAGTTGAAGTGTACCTATGATGAAAATTACAGACCTCTCTAATCTTTCTAATTAGGAGAATTTGCACAATCAGTGGCTGACTAAATACTTTTTTGCTCCACTGTGTGTAATGGTATATGGTTATATACACCGATGCTGGAAAGTTTGTGAATCCTTTAGAATATAGAACACTTGATTGTATTCCTGCATAAATATGACCTAAAACATCATCATCGATTTTCACACAACTCCTAAAAGAGAACCCACTTAAACAAATGAGACAAATAATTATACTTAGCCATTTACATATTGGGGAAAAACAGGTGTGAGTGGGTTCCCTGGTGTATCTAAAGAACAGGGGATCTCTCAAAGCCTGATAAATATTTGTTAGTGCTCATTAGGCTGGAAAAGGTTATACTACCATCTCTAGAGAGTTAACCCTAGAATCCACTGTTACACAGTCAGCCTGATTGTGTACAAGTGGAGGAAATTAATTACTACCATCCCCATTAGTGGTCATCCAATAAAGAGTGCTCTAAGGGCAAGGTGTGTAATAGTTTGTGAGGTGACAGAGGAATGCTGGGTAACTTCTACACAACTATAGGTTTCACTCGTGTTGGCAAATGTTCATGAGTCCACCACCAGGAGAAATGGTGTGCATGGCAAGGTTGCAAGGAGAAAACCAATGCAAAAAGAACATTGTTGCCCATGTTTGCTAAAAATCACTTGGACAAGTCAGAAGTCTATTGGAAATATGTTTTGTGGATGAATTAGACCAAATCGAAATTTTAATTTTAAATAAAACACTACAAAAACACAGAAAAACACTACATTCCAGCATAAGTACCGTATCTCATCTGTGAAACATGGTGGTGGTAGTATCACGGTTTGGGCCTGTTTGCTGCATCTGGGCCAGGAAGGATCAATTGCCATCAGTGATGGAATAAAGAATTCTAAAAGGAAAATGTCAGGACAGCTGTCTGTGAACTAAAGAGAATGTGGGTCATGCAGCAAGGAAACTACCCTAATCACACAAAATATTCCACAAAAGAATGGTTAAAGAAGGATAAAGTTAATGTTTGGGAATCACCAAGCAAATGTCTTTAAAGAAAACTGCTGTGGAAGGACCTGAAGCAAGAAGTTCATGTGAGAAAACCCACCATCATTCCAGAGTTGAAGCTCTTCTGTATGATAGAATGAACCAAAATTCTCCAAGCCAGTCAACAGTTACCAGAAATGTTTACTTATAGTTATTACTGCACAAAGAAGTCTGAAGTTCCACATACTTTTGCCACTTACAGATATGTAATATTGCAATTCTGTCAATTCATTTATCTGGGTTCTCTTTATTTACTTTCATGAGTTGTGTGAAAGTAAGTTTATGTTGTAGGTCACCTTTACTCAGAAATACAGAAATTTCTAAAGGGTTCACAAACACTCAAGCACCACTCTGTATCAGAAGCAGCCTCATCATGGTGTTAGCACATTCCAAATCCCAGACATGTCCCTACAGGTAAGCGCCATATAATGACCATACGATCAACAACCGTTGGCTTAACGACCAAGGTCTTAAAAATTATAATAAATTATAATAGGAAATAAAAATTAGTCTTTTAACTCTGACCCATTGCACCATAAACAGCTGGTCAAATTAAAACAGGTTTAGAATTTGTATTTTAACTGCCATAAATATTATGTCATACTTTGATGTTTTGTTTACATATTGTTAATTTAATATATTTTCATGTTTATTGATTTACTTGGTTGTATATACATTGTCATGTATTTGAACAGTTTTATGGTGGATTTGATGACTGTGGGAGGGATTGATATGTATAGCAGTTTAGGCTTCAGATGCTTACATTGCTATACAGTAGCATAAAAAGATTATGTGACTATGGTAATGTCAATGACCATCTCGGTCAATGCTTCACAGAACGTAATGCAGTCATTAAACAGCGCATACCTGTATATAGTTTAACATGAATCATTCTATAAATGGAGTGATTTTCATAAATGGATGTGCCCATGATTTACAACTGAAGATTAAATAGCTAAAGTAAATGTATAACCCAGTTTTATCCCCAGATTCAAAGTTAAGACAGAATAACCACACATATCCCACACTCTTTCTATGATAACAAGTATATCATAGACTTTGTGTCTAAACACGCTGTGCCAGAAGCAACAGTCTGGCAAACCATAGTTATGTAATCAGTAATCATATATGCGGTTTTACTTGCTTTAATCTCTATTTTTAAACATAAAACCAACCAGTGGTGGACAAAGTACAGAAACCATGTATTTGAGTAAAAATAAAG
This sequence comes from Ancistrus triradiatus, assembly GCA_025084515.1. Lineage (NCBI taxonomy): Eukaryota > Metazoa > Chordata > Actinopteri > Siluriformes > Loricariidae > Ancistrus > Ancistrus triradiatus. The sequence continues at coordinate 110,209 of JAJAGP010002467.1, read as the reverse complement.
ATACCCCAGGTAAAATATTACTCCAGTAAAAGTAGAAGTCCTCTATTTAGATTTCCACTTGAGTACAAGTACAAAAGTATTTGCCTTCAAATGTACTTAAGTATCGGAAGTAAACGTTCTATGTCTTATTAGGGCTCTACTGCCCTAATTTTAGATGAAACAACTCGTGTCACCCTTGGTATCCCAATTTTTTAACATAATATCATTAAATAGTCCAACAGGTGAAAACAAGTTTAAAACAAAGTGTGTGCTGTACCCTGATCGGTGTGCTTGCTACTCGCTTCTATCAGTTTTATGTGTTATGTTTTATGCACACATTAGCCAAAAGGACCGACAGATTTCACATAATGTAATGGAGTAAAAAGTAAGATATTTGACTTTAATATGTAGGTGAGTTAAAGTAGAAAAATCACCCAAAATAGAAATAATTCAGTAAAGTACAGCACTGAATTACATTTACTTCATTACTGTCCACCACTAGTACAAAGTACTGAAATATGAATTTATGTGTAAAATAATACAAAAAGCACATTTTTCCTTCCATGTCACAAGCTGGCATTTTTTCATTTAGAGTAACATTTCTCCCAAGGACTGTACGGAAGGGCGAGAAGAAGAAATAATCCCCCTGCAACAATCAGTATGGTGCTAGCACATCCCATACAAGTCACTGACCATGACAGTTCATGGTGTAAAGGTATAGAGTGCTCACTTGCCAAAAATGAAAGAACTGATTGGTGGAACACGATGACTGACAGGAAGACCAGGACACCTGATTTGAGAAGACAAGAAATGAGGGAATATTGGTTAGTCTTATTATTTTACTTCTGATTCTCTGTCATTATTTTTTTCATATTTTAATTACACTGATATATGAATAAGGGTTGTACACTTTAAAGGACATATATATGCACTGTATATAACAGCACATTACCCTAACCTTACATATTAGTGAAGCATTTACTTTAGCTGTACAACCCCAAATCAGAAAATGTTGGGACGGTATGGAAAGTCAGACAGTCAAAGGAAATGTAAGGAACACAGCAGGTTTTTATAATTTGCATTTTCCGTACTGTTCCAACTTTTTCTGATTTACCATTGTATTTTGTTGTTAATCACTGATCTGTTAATAGAGGATGGTGAGCACATGGGCTATGGTGCTAGCATTGAGGCACTGAGTATTGAAGTTAAAGGAAGATTCTAGACAGATTTGAGTATTTCATATTTCTTTCGCACATTTCTAAAGCTCCTCACAATTAGTTTCCATAGCATAAAGTGTGCGAGTGTATATATATATATATATATATATATATATATATATATATATATATATAAGACTCAATATTAGTGGCAATTTAAGTGATAATGTGAATTTACCTGATAATGTGAAACAGACTGAGGCTGGCTTCAGGAAAAACTGTACGCCTTTACTTATCGCCATGATGATGCATATAGCGCCCATGATCATCAGAAATAGACTGAAGATGGCCAGCATGGCAGATGTTACACTCAGATCTGCATGGATAGACAGATGAAGAATAAAGAGTACCGTCATACATCATGTTCAGTAAAGTTTTCCCATGTTTCCTTAGTTCTCTGCGGTTGATGTGAAGCAATTATTATATCATTAACACCAATTTAGCCATGTTTACCCTAATCTTCTAGGGCAGTGCAGTTAGTGCTGTCACCTCACGACTCCAGAGATCCCAAGTTCGATCCCGACCTTTGACTACATCGGTGTGGAATTTGCATATACTCCCCGTGTCTGCATGGGTTTCCCCGAGTGCTCTGGGTTCCTCCCACATTCCAAAGACATGCATTAGGTTAATTGGTTGCTCTAAATTGCCCCAGTATGAATGTGTCCCACTAGTTCCTGTTGTGGGTAGCCATTGATGCTGACATTAAATAAACTAATGAACACACAAACATACAAACTAACCCTAATCTTCTCCCAGTTTATTAGCCAGTGTCTAGCCACTGAGTCCTACACATCACATGATATCAAAGGGATAGCACATGCTTACTCTGATACACCTGAAACCTCCTATATCTTTAACAGTTAAATGCATTTATGCATAGCAACAAACTGTCCTTTTTTTTTTTATGTCACATCAGCGTTGGTAATGCTGGCAGAGGCAAGGTTTTGACTTTACATTACACATTTACAGCATTTAGCAGACGCCCTTATCCAGAGCGACTTACAATTGGTACAGTCTTACAATCCAAGCAATTGTGGGTTAAGGGTCTTGCTCAAGGATCCAAGAGTGGCAGATTGGCAAAGGTGGGGTTTGAACCCTGGACCTTCTGGTCCATAGTCCTTAACCACTAGGCTACCACAGTCCCACAGTACTTCCTTAACCACATGTCTTTGAAATGTAGGAGGAAACAAACATGGACACAGAAACAAACATGGACACACAGAACATGCAAGCTCCCCTCTGGGGTTAGGTTTGAACAGAGGAGCTCTGGAGCTGTAAGGTAACAATATGAACTACTTGTACCACTGTGCTGCACCCCAGTATCTCTTGGCCTGTATGCATAAGCTTTATATGCATCAGGCAGTTCCAACAAATATACCCTTAACCTTGTTGATTACCTTAACAATTTGAATTATGAACGTGAATTAGATAGAAGTATACTTACTCTTGTCTGACTTTTTCTGAAACAGGACCATGTTCTCTCCAGTTGTGTAGATCTTGAAAAAGGTGCAGTTGGATGCTGGAATGAATTAGTTGTAGTTAGATCAGTGGTGGAAAGCCTAGTCTTAATGCTCAAAGCACACATGCTGCCTCTACATGCCATGATCACTATCCTGTGTAAACTCTAGAGACTGGTGTGTGTGTGAAAATCCCATTAGTTTCTGAAACACTCAAACCTCACTGCTATGTATCTTGGGTTATGTGGAAATTCTGTGGAAATGTTTTCTGTCCTGTATGGCCTTCTATTTATATAACAGTTTCATTACCTGACTACAGTATGTGAGATATAGGATGTGTCTGAAATGGTGACCTAATCACTATTCCCTATAGTCTACAGCTTATACAACTTTGCTCAATGCAGATTCAGTTGACCAAAGTTACTGCACGGTTTACCAACATGCCTGGCAAATGAAATAATATTTTGCACACACTGCTTATAATCAAAGTACCTGATGGACTGTGGTAGCCTAGCGGTTAAGGTACTGGACTACATTTACAGCATTTAGCAGACACCCTTATCCAGAGCGACTTACAATTGGTACAATCTTACAATCCAAGCAATTGTGGGAGGACCCAACAGTGGCAGCTTGGCAGAGGTGGGATTTGAACCCTGGACCTTCTGGGCCAGAGTCCAGTACCTTAACCACTAGGCTACCACAGTCCCACTATGGATGACTATGGATGACTATGGATGAGAAGGTCCAGGGTTCAAATCCCACCTCTGCCAAGCTGCCACAGTTGGGTCCTTGAGCAAGACCCTTAACCCACAGCTGCTTAGATTGTAAGACTGTATCAATTGTAAGTCGCTCTGGATAAGGCCGTCTGCTAAATGCTGTAAATGTAACGTAAATGATGCGAGTCAGTACTGTGCATTAAGTAAGTACCATTTTGGTAATCCCTGCTGTATTTTTGTATTTTTTCTCACAAGTGCAAGGGCACCAGTTCAGTGCTGACCTGGACTCCACCTGTGTGGAGATGGCATGTTCTCTCTATGTATGTGGGTTTCCTCTGGGTACTCTGGTTTCCTCCCACATTCCACAGACACGCATTAGGTCAACTGCCATCTCTAAAGTATGTGTGCATGTGTGTGATAGATCTACGGGTGATTCCTGCCTTGTGTCCTGTGCTGCCAGTTAGGCCTCAGCTAGATTAAGCGAATAGGAAAATGAATGATTGAATGGATGAATTGTTAGAGAAATAATTGTGTTATGTTCAAGCTCATTTTGTCCACTTGTATGGCTGTAAAGTGTTTTTTTTAATAAGAAATCTGTTCTTTAGCATCAAATACAAGGAAGGAACAATTGATTAAACACAACCCCCACCATCTGGCCTCTCCTGCTTCAGACAAACTCAGACATCAGGCCTACCTGACACCCAATCCAGCCAGTAGGCACACCAGGACTCAAACCTGTGCTAGTGAACTGGCACTGCACACCCAAGCAATTTGTTATGATGCCGAATTCTGAATTACACTTATTTATCTTACCTGTCTGATCATTTTGCTGGAAATTGTATGGACTGTATTTCATGGCTGAATGAGAGCAAAAGGTCAGTGATTAGCATTTTTATTTAAACAGCTCACCTCCAGGTAAGTCGAGAGGTCCACAAGTTTCCCGTTCAGGATCAACATCAGCAACCAAAAGAGTCTTCAAACAACTCTTCCACAGACCATAGTGGGCAATGAGGCAGGTCTCATTGTTACTAAAGTTCTTTGACGGTGCCATCTCCACCCAAAACTCTGTGCCCACCCCTAGCACAGATAGCGTGATACCCACTGTAGCCACGAGGAACGCCAGCTTGATCTTCCCCTCCTGACTTTCACTTAAAGAAGGTGCGGATGTTCTTGCCCGGCGTTTGCCACCTCCCTTTCGCGCCCCCATCATTCCTGCCAGCACTTCAGGACCTCTGCCAGATATGGCTGTGGTGCCCCTAGCCTCCTCATCCTGCACGATGAAGGTGGACCACATGATGGAATATCAACGTCAGGGTACAAGGGAATGTTGTGAGGAGTGAGATAATGTAATCTAAAGATGTTCACAGGTTCAAGAAAATAGGGGAGGCACGAGGATATTTCCAAAAATGCAGAGAAAGGCTAGCAAAGGTAGGCAGTAAATAATGGTGAAATCCGCTGAGGATTTTGTTAAGACTAATGGAATGGTGTCACATTAGATAACTAATGTCAGAAGGCATGAATCATAGCTGCATTAATATCAGCACTGTCAGATGATAAACAATGAGGGATGTAAGCAGGGAGCTTGGACTCTGCCCAGTGACATGAGGGCATTTTCAGGAAGTGCAAAACATGAAACAATGGAGAGCGATGAAGAAGATTCAGGTAGTGGACATGAAGAAAAGGATTTGAGGCCAGGGGTTAACATGTGCTTTACATCTAGGGTTCAAAGAAAGCAAAATTTAAAATGAATATAAGAAAATATTCATTTAATAACAAAATATAAATAACAAAAAAAAAGAAAATCAAACATGATTAAACAACCGGGTGAAGCAGTGTAATGTGAAATATCATCACACTGCATTCACAATATTCAGTTTCCATACTGTATGACACTGGAGTATAAAAATTATTCTGAACTAATATCACTTCTTTAATAACATTATTAAATACTTTATTGAACATGTGCTATCATTTTCACATGATTTCTATACTATACTACTAAATGGAAACTGAACTAGGGATTATTAACCAACATAAAACATGCCATGCACTGTAAACAAGCCGATACAGCAATAAGCCCTAATCGTTACTAAAGCTAGAAATGTAGAATATTATGATCTACCATATGACTGACAGGATTAATTTAACTCAACCTTGATCACAGTATTTATGGACAGTGTGATTGGCAAAGGCAAAACAAACACTGTTCTAGTTTAGTGCTGAGTGGCAAGCGCTGGCTATATAAGTGCTTCATTAAGGATCCACAATAATGGCACAAACAAGCTGCTAACCTGTTGGGCATGAGAGAATCAGTTCGGAGCGAGGAAGGAAATCTTTTCTCGGTGCCTGGGAGAAATGGCAAGGCAGACGGACGGAAAGGGGAAAAGGGAGGGGAAAAGAGGGAGGAGGCCAGTGGCATGCTGTTTGTGGGTGAGGGGTGTATGAATGTACATGTCCTTATATGCCAGGTCATAACAGTGGTAACTGTGTTTTTTGGTTTTGGTTTTTTCAGTGTGTGCACTGGGTTGCATTGTCAGGAAGTGTTAGTGCTTGCTCAAACAAATGTTTGTGCATTTTTGTGCATTCGCTACTGGCTCCACAGTTCTTTGTGTGCTGGTCAGTGTGGGTATGTCTATTTTTAGCAACCACCTGTTAATGATAATAAAAAAGTAGTAGCAGTGGAGTGCCTATTTAAAAGTTAGGGTCAACATGTACGTGTGTGTCTGTGGGGACAAAAAGATCTGACATTTTGTACCTTGTGGGGACATTTTGCTGGTCCCCATTAGGACTGTGGGTTTTTTAACAGAAACAGCAAATTTTTTTTTTTAAAAACCAAAAGTGTCAAAAGATTTTCTTTAGGTTACTGGGGTTAAGGTTAGGGTTAGGTGTATGTATGGCATTAATTAGCTGCAGTAATCATTATGTAAATGGGAAGTTCCCACAAAGGTAATGAGACCCACGTATGTGTTTTTGTGTTTTTGTGTTTCTGTGTGTGTGCATGTGTGTGTTTGCCGGGGGGTGAGGGTCTTGCGGACACACAGTACAACTGCATTCTCCTTATTTTGCTTTGGCTGCTGAGGTTAAAACTGTTATTTTATATATTTATTTTAATTTGATGAATTTATGAATGCATATTTTGGCCTGACATGTTTATGTGATCAATACAGTATTACAAAGGAAAGCAAAAACAATCTGTGCACTTGTACTAAAGCTCTATTAAATGGGAGTATATATTTTATTTAGTTATTGAGCATCCATTTTGCTTCATCTTGTTGCCTTACAAAACATCTACAATGAATGGGATGACAGATTATTTAAATAAATTTGAAAAGACTAAACCAGATCAGAGAAGATATAGATGTTGCAATGAATGTGAAAATGATCACCAGTGAGGTATATTAATTGTCTCTAGTACAAATGCAATGCAAACAACACAAAAACTTAGGTTATCAGTGACATCTCAGTCTATATCAACAGTTTGTGGAATTTGAAATTTACCGTTGTTCACCGCCAGTGCATAATGTGTAAATAATGTACAGTTCTCACTAAAATGATGTGTTTTACTAGACCTTTAATCTTTATCTTTAATTTTTATTAATATTTAATTATATTCACATTCAATTATAAATTGAATAATAAATAATGTAAATTGAATTATAAATAACAGTGTGTAATACCACCACGAATTCTGAAGAGAATTTCCTGTAGACTGGGATTTTGCCACTGCTGGTAGACCCAAATGACTGTACACTTCGATACACCTACAACTTCAGATACTTCCTTCACACTATGGCCTTTGGTACGCCCAAATGCAATCACTCTTTTTTGCCAATCACATTTGCTTTGCGACCCATTTTTCACACATCAATACCAGACATTCACTGCACTGTACCACCTCTTCTCAGTCTGTGAATCCCTTTGCCCATCTCACGGATATTTATAACCGAATTATCCTCACGCAACGTCGTCTACAGGACTCTGAAGTTACTAACACCTTAAACACACATCTGCCTGAGGCATAACTGCATGCCAAGCTATGCAGCAATCTGACATTTCTGTGTAGGTGGGGTTTTTTTTTGTCAATTAGTATATATACAATGCATTTGGAAAGTCTTCAGACCCTTATGTTATGTTATATGCACTATTATATGTCATCCCTAAAGTGAAGCATGTAGCAGCAACATGCTGTAGGGGTGTTTTTCAGTGGTTGGGGCAGGGAGACTGGTCAGGGTTGAGGGAAAATCGAATGGAACAAAGTACAGAGATATTCTTAATGAAAACCTGATCCAGAGCTCTCGGGACCCCAGGCTGAGGTGAAGGTTCACCTTCCAACAAGACACTAAGCACACTGCAAAAACAATACAGGAGTGACCTAAGGACTCTGTGAATGTCCTTGAGTGGCCCAGACAGGACCCTGACTTGAACCCAATCAAGCATCTCTGGAGAGACCTGAAAATGGATGTCCCCATCATCCATTCACAGAGCTTGAGAGGATTTCAATACATTTGCAAAAAAAATATTCTATTTAAAAAGATATTGTTCTTTAATGGTCAGGGCCCCCACAGGACCATCACAGATCATGTCCTATTTGGGTGGTGTATCATTCTGAGCATTGCCCTGACATTAATGTGGTGATGGTGTGTTAGTGTGTCTTGTACTGGTATGACTGGATCAGACACAACAGTGCTGCTGGAGTTTTAAACTTTATACATTTATACATTGATATATTGAGTAATTTTAATATATATTGAGTAATTTTAATTTTAATTTTAACCATATTGTTTATAGTCTTTGGGCCATTTAAAAGTAAATATGCAGCAATGTGTTTCTTTACTGAAAAAAGGCATAACTGATTTCTGGGAAGTATGTCACTGTTTCAGCCTACAGACTTCATGTTAGTACTTACAGTGGTGCTTGAAAAGTTTTGTGAAGATAAAGAGAACCCAGTTTAAACAAATGAGACAAAAATATTATACTTGGTCATTTATTTATTGAGAAAAATGATCCAATATTACATATTAGTGAGTGGCAAAAGTATAGGATTTGCAGTTCATTTGAAGGTGAAAATTAGAGTCAGGTGTTTTCAATCAATGGGATGACAATCAGGTGTGAGTGGGCACCCTGTTTTTTTTTTACAGAACAGGGATCTATCGCGAAGTCCTGCTCTTCACAACACATTGTGTGAAAGTGTATCATGGCACGACCAAAGGAGATTTCTGAGGACCTCAAAAAAGAGTTGTTGATGCTCATCAGGCTGGAAAAGTCAGACAGGTTGTGTTACAAATGGAGGGAAACTCAAGACCATTGTTTCCCTCCCCAGGAGTGGTCGACCAACAAATATCACTCCAAGAGCAAGGTGTGTAATAGTTGGCGAGGTCACAAAGGACCCCAGCATAACGTCTAAGCAACTGAAGGCCTCTCTCACATTGGCCAATGTTCATTTTAATCAGTCCACCATCAGAAGAACCACTGAACAACAATGGTGTGCATGGCAGGGTTGCAAGGAGAAAGCCACTGCTCTCCAAAAAGAACATTGCTGCTTGCCTGCAGTTTTGTTAAGGATCACGTGGACAAGCCAGAAGGCTATTGGAAGAATGTTTTGTGGACGGATGAGACTAAACTAGAACTTTTTGGTTTAAAAGAAAAAGCGTTATGTTTGGAGAAAAAAAAACACTGCATTCCAGCATAAGAACCTTATCCCATCTGTGAAACATGGTTGTGGTAGTATCATGGGTTTGGGCCTGTTTTTGCTGCATCTGGGACAGGACGGCTTGCCATCATTGATGGAACAATGAATTCTGAATTATATCGAGAACTTTAAAGGAAAATGTCAGGACATCTGTCCATGAACTGAATCTCAAGAAAGGTGGGTCATGCAGTAAGACAGTGACCCTAAGCACACACAGTCGTTCTACCCAAAGAATGGTTTTAAAGAAGAATAAAGTTAATGTTTTGGAATGGCCAAGTCAAAGTTTCTGACCTTAATACAATCGAAATGTTGTGGAAGGACCTGAAGTGAGCAGTTAATGTGTGGGAAACCCACCAACATCCCAGAGTTGAAGCTGTTCTGTACAGAGGAATGGGCTACAATTGGCTGATCAACAGCTACAGGAAATGTTTAGTTGCAGTTATTGCTGCACAGTGGGGTCATACCAGATACTGAAAGCAAAGGTTCACATACTTTTGCCACTCATTAATATGCATTATTGGATAATTTTCTTCAATAAATAAATGACCAAGTATAATATTTTTGTCTCATTTGTTTAACTGAATTATCTTGATGTACTTCTAGAACTTGTGTTCACAAACTTTCAAGCTCCACTGTACAAACTTGTTAAAGGCCACTATACTGCACAGACTTGTCTATATCTCCAGAATTTTAACTAACTTAAATTAAACTGTAAGATGAGTACAAAACTGCCACTTGAGTGGAGAATTATGTGACCCCAAAAACCCATTTTTTTACTTAAATGCTGCCATGCCCTTAGGATCTAGGTCTAGATGTCTTAAACAGTGTTAATGATCAGCTATTTACACATACTAAATAAAGATGCTCTGTTAAAACAAGTAGTGCACAGACTGTGCACTGCTGATGTCATAGTTCAAAATGTACAAGTTATGATTTATCTTTTTAAGACATTTTGTGCTGGAGGAACATCATATATAAGATACTTAAAATGTAACATACTCACTCGCTTTGAAACGTGCCAAACATCAATTTCACAAAAGGATAGGTTAAGGGACTGTAGAGGAAAATATAAGACAGTCAGCACTCTGTGGTCTTATATGGTCTTCAAGTAGTTGTTGCAATTCTGTGGGATATGTTTTGGGTATTTATTCTTCTGCACTCTGAATCCTTGTCCATAAAGACCCAAACAAGCATTTTCAATAGTGGTCTCAGACTTTTGCCCTAAATGTATGTTGAACCATATCTGAGGTTCACTTATCTGATAAAAGTTCAGTCAGTAAAAATTTCACATAGGATATCTTCCTATATTAGAGAATTTTAAGGGGGTCCCAGATCCTGTTGCTTAAATCTGGTAATGTGTGAATCTTATCATGCCAACTTGATTACGTGGATTTGGGAATAATGAGAAGAATCTGATCTGGCTTTGTTTGTCAGTGACTTAATGTTTGATTTAATGCAGAAGAATTTGCATTCAGTTCACTATTATGGTTCTGTTCATCTGCAATGAGAAAGCTGCAGTCATATGTGCTCAGCATGGTGATAGTTGTGCGAGTTCACCGCCCCTCTCCAAACCCCCTGTTCTATCACTAACCATAAGGTGGCGCCACTGGGCAGAAAACCAACGGTGGACGTCACACAGTCCGGAAGTCAACCACTTTGACCTAACTGAAACTGGCTCGTCAAATCGTAATACTGGTCATCAGTACTAATTAGTTTCGTCCAAATAATAATCATGGATCCTTTACTGTCATGATACTATAATTTGTTCAATTAGAAATAAGTTCTTTATTGTACTGAACTCTAAACTCCAGCTTACTGAAAAAAAAGACTTGATTGTTTCTGATTAATGGTGTGCTTTGTGTTTTAAGTACAAATGCTAATTCAAAACTAATAGACTGGTTATAAAGAATTACACATTTCACAAACCGTTTGAAAAATAGTACTATTTTTCCTTTAAAGTGTATTTATAATGCAACTTTTAAAAGTATGTCTTTGCTGAGCGTTTATCTGAATAAAAAAAGCAAGATTGTGTATAACAAACCACATACATACTTTTTTTAATATACTATTGCACTTTTAATATACTATTCTGTGTAAATCTAACATGCTTTAATTTTGCGATTTTGGGGTTATATGGTTCTATCAAGGAATTTACTTGAAAATGAGTTAAGAAATTTGGTGGCATATAACCTTTGATATCCTTTTCTGCTTACCTCTGATATGCTCTTGTTTGATAGAACCTTTAGCAGTGGTGGATAGTAAAAAAAGTACTTAATTACTGTTATGTTAATTTACAGACTAACAATCTTTTCTTGATAGGCTCTGGACAAATGGTTACAGAGGTTATGAGTCAAATGGTTGCAGAAGATGAGGAATGAGTTAAATGGTTACAGAATTAATGCAAATTATATATATATAATTTGGTTACAGAATTAATGCAAATTATATATATATAATTTGGTTACAGAATTAATGCAAATTATATATATATATATATATATATATATATATATATAATTTGGTATATATAAATATATATATATTTTGCATTAATTCTGTAACCATTTAACTCATTCCTCATCTTCTGCAACCATTTGACTATTATATATAATATACACTTTTTTGATTTGATAATACAAGCTGACTAGACCTACAGACAATTGAAGGAATTAAAACATGTGGGACAAAAAGGAATGTTTCTGAATCTATTATTCAAAAACTTAACGAGGCTGCAAAAAACTGGACAAAGGCAGTGTCATTCATACTGCTTACATAATGTGTTTTACTGAGTAAAACACATTATACTAACAAATATACAATGTACATAAATATGTATGTACATTTACAGTTTCTATTCATTTATGCAAATTTCAGAAATAGTCAGTGATTGGTGATTGTTTCTATAACACAAAATGCATGAAGTCCAGTCTGCGATGAATAATTGACAGGGGCTGTACATCATCCAGCATTGCAAGTTCTGATCATCAGCGTATCAATCACGTGTCCTATGCTTTAGGCCTACTAAAAGACTGTCTGACTGCTGAGATTAACACATCAACGGAGCAATAACAATTATCAGTGAGGCATCAGCAGAGTGAGCAGGGTCAAGATCCGCCGGCAAGGTGAGCTGCCAGCTGAGGACAGAGCAGGGAAGGCGACCCTGTCAGAAGGATTAAAGTGACACCTACCAACCGGTTCATATTGGAAAATTTGGCGACATAGTGGGGTACAATTTTATTGCTGGCAAGGCATTTGTCACATTTCAAGAGTGGTGAGGGCGAGAGCCGAGGTTGCCAGCTTTTCGAGGTTAAGTGCATGGAGGGAAATCCATCTTGCTATCACAGGTGGTGAGAGATGAGTTTGGCGAGATAATGGGAGGGAAGATAACGAGGTTAGACTATACTGTAGCGTAATAGCTGGATTACAGTCCTGGAGATTTACAACAGAAGGATTCCAGCTTTTGTTCTAAAGACACACTTTTTAATAAGAGTATTACATTTTGTTGGGAACAGATTATCTTCACCTAGAACAGTCAGTTAGCGAATGCACGGGGACTGCTTCATAATGAGTCCAAACACACCTATATGTACTTCGTTATTTCATACAAAGAATGGATCAGGGATATTTTTCATACTCTCATATATAATCATATATAATCATATATATATATATTATCTAATATATTATATATATATATATAATATATATATATATATCATATATATATATAATATATATATATATATATATATATGTTACTGATTTGTCATGTATTTTCATCTCTATTTGGTCAACATTTTAGTATAGTGACCGTTCTATACGTAATATGGTCCAGTTGTGCTATACTAATGGTTATGATTAGAAATAACAGCTGTTTTATCTATATGTATCAATCGCTCGGGTTTAATACTTGTTCATACTTATAAAAGAACAGAAACGAAGTTGTTATTTAGAATGTACTGTTTCCTACATCTTGTATCGATCGTATTATTATTTGTGCAAGGAATAGCAAATGTATGTGCTGTAGTTAGAATGGTTTAACGATGTTCTAAGTTATCAATTCAAGGTGCCTTTGATCATTTGAACCTTACAACGAAGCTCTGCAACTAAACTTGTAACTTTGAGGATTTTTGGTTATTATGTGATACTTTTAATCACTTAGATATGTAGGAATATATTAGTCCAAGTTAGAACGTCTGTAGCTCATGGTGAAATAAGACACAACCACGATAGGAGGAATTTACTGATGAGGCGGTCTTTCATTGGCTAAGTCAGGGCAACTCCTTGTGCCCCCGCCTCCGGCCGCCCTACGATCCGGAACATACAAAAGAACACGCGCCAACCGCATGGTAAGCTAAGCTTCGAGTCTGGTGTGTTTTTGTTTGTTCTAAGTCCTTTCTTTTCGTTGTGTTTTAAAGTTGCAACTTTTTGTCAGCATTTTGTTATTCGTTTTGCTCAAGTTTTCGCGTTTGTTTTATTGTTAAGTTTTTCGTGTCCAGCAGTCTTAATAGTTCGGTATCGCCAAATTAGAAGATAGTTAAAAGACCAACCAGCCAAGATCTATTTCACGGTCTACCATTCTCGTACAATACAAGTTTTACAAGTTTTTGTTGAAGCTCGTGGTGCTAGAACGCGTTCGATTCCACCTTTATCTGTGGCCAAGATAGAATCCGAGTCGCACGCCCGCAAGTCAAGATCAGAGGCCCCGACCACCAACAGCTGGGAAGAAAGCCAAGCCGAAGCGAGGCCTACAACACATCCGTGGCTCCAAGGGCCGCATGCCGACACGAGCCGAAGGCTAGTAGCCGATATCATCCAAGAGTCCACCGAACAGTCGTTGTCGAATCTGAAGATAGACATCTACCGTTCTCCCGTGTGACTTCTGACGACAGGCTGAAGCCCGGTTTCATTCCATCTCCTTCACATGAGCCCCCGCAAAGAAACAGGCAAGTACCGCTGGTGTGGCTTACCTGGGTCCCTGATTCTCGAACCTTGCGTTTTATCTTAACCCACGCTTCAACATAGACTTATCCATGCCTAAGTAGCTTCTACCATACTATTCACGTTCAACGTAATTTGTTTTAGTAATAACTCACTACGTCGTAACAAACTAGTTCATAACATCGACTCTGGGTAATTATTACGGTGCGATAAGTTACACATACAGTCATCTTGTTTTCTGATTTTAATACTGTGATATATGTACGTTTGCTATCATTTCATGGTTTAATACTGTGATATATGTATGTTTGCCATCATCTCCTGATTTTAATACTGTGATACATATGTTATTACATCAGATAGTCTGTTGGTATTGCCTTGTTTGTAGTTAATAAACTTGTTATAACCTTTTGAATTTACCGCCTGGTGTGAGAGAGTTTCATTCATACAAAGGTCGAGAAACATAGCTTTGAATTCAATATTCAGACCTAGACTGATAAATTTTTGCTGCCCCCTTTTCAACTGGTTTCCGGATCCACCAGCCCACAAACGTTCCGGTGGTGCCCCGTTTATTCATTAAAAATTAATCCAATTAAAGTGTAGTCTTAGGTTTGCTACAATACTTTTGTACTTTAACTGAAGTGGAAACATAAACCAAAGACTTCGACTTTTACTGGAGTAAAATTGTACTAACAGTCTCTGTAGAACAGGAATAGCACAATAATTTTGTACTTCCTGACCTCTAGTCAGTATTTTGTGCCTCTGGCATTCTGATTGAACAAGTGCCTTTACTATACATATAAAAAATTTAGTTAACTCATATAAAGAATATACACTGATCAGCCATAACTATAAAACCTCCTGCCTAATAGTGTGTAGGCCTCCAGTTTGGAGAGCTGTGGTTACTATAAAATGAGCCAATTTAAGCACCAAGATTGAGTCCACTTTCCATTTGTGTTCCATAACAATTTCCTCAGTTAAACTTACTAAATAACAGAAATAGCAAACACATATTCTGAGGCACATCACGCTCTACAATATCATCAGTTAATCACTGGAAATTATCACTTGAAATGAGTGGGAGGATCAAAATATTCTAGGCCATTGTCAGATTTTACTTTCAGTTTCAAATATATTGGGCCAAGAGCTGCCATATATCCCACTAATATTTCATAACAGCAGATGAACTAGTTTGGCATTAATGAACCATCAAGTTGCTGCTTTCTTCCCCAAAAATACATATGAGGATACTGTATAGGATACAGTATACTGTGATTAGATATACTTAGCAATGATTTAAATAAGATTTAAAACCAAATGTTGCTCCTTGATGTAGTCATATAAAAATACATTTAAAAAAGACATATTTCTTATCTTTTTGAATATCACTAGTTTCTTTACAAAAATCAAATGTTCTTCCTAGCTCAATATGTCAACTTCTCTGGGTTCAGAGGCATCTGGGATGGGCCATCACTATGTGAAACATATATTGTAGTAAGACCAATCAGTATTGTGGTGAGACCAATCAGATTTTTTTTTTTTGGAAGAAATGGACACCTTGTGTTCTGGACCAAAGACGAAAAGGATCATCCAGGCTGTTATTAGCAACAAGTCCAAAAGCCAGGCACTGTCATGGTATGGGGGTGTGTCAGTGTCCTTGACAAAGGTAATTTACATTTCTGTGATGGCAGCATTAATGCAGAAAAGTACAGTGAGATTTTAGAGCAACATATGCTGCCTTCAAGACATCATCTTTCCAGGGACACCCATGCATTTTTCAACAAGGCAATGCAAAACAAGCCAATCAGAAATAGTTTGGACTGAAATATGTAAATCCCTTCCAGTCTTTCTTTGAGGAACATTGGTTTTAAACATTTCAATATTTTTTTCATGTATTTGTTTTCAAACTGCTCCTCAAAAACCCAGCCTTTGTTGATGCTGCTTTTGTACCAAATCATGATTGCAATCACCTGTTGACATTGCCTGTTTGAAAACAATTCATTTAGGTTTGTTTTTATGTCATTATTAGCCCTAATGTTTTAAAATTTACCAACATGTTTGGAATGTGTAGCAGATTTGAAATGCAGGAATGGATGATGTTAACAAATGACATGAAGTTGGCCAGACAAAACATGAATATCTTGCATATTCCAGACCACCCTCACTTTTTATGATTTGGACTTGTAATTCCTGGTGTTAATGTAGTCTGCACATACTTTATAACCTTAGAAATTATCACACACAAGTTTTACTTTTAAAACATTAACCACTTTAAGATACTTACATTTAATTTACATAAAAGCCACTGGCATCTCCATCTCTGCCATCGCCCCACTTTTGTTCACTTGATCACATATAACATAACATATAACAAACCTCTGCCATTATCATGAAAATGCAGAAACATAAAATGGCAAGAGAATTATAATAATGGCCAACTTGGGATACTACTTGACTTGAATGAGATTATAGACAGTATTAATAATTCCATAACTGTCATACTGGATAAAGAAATAAAAGCAATACTGCAGTACTTTATATATATTCAACATCATCATAACTGAATTGATGTTATATCACACTGAAGATAAATATGCTTCACATTATGCTCTGTTGATAGTGTTTTAGCACACTAAAGATCTTGGCAGAATTAGGACATTATATGCAGTCCTTGTTAGTGTCAACTCTTATGTGGAGTGTCAGAAAATTACTAATTTTAGATATCGAGAGGCTAAGATGGTTTACATTGTTCTGTAAAATTACACCAGGACATTATGAGATGGAAAGGTTGGAAACTGAAAGGTTGGATAAAGCCTGCTGAACGAGAGAAGCAGAATAAAGAAGGGAGGGCCAAAGAGAGGAGGAAGGAAGGACAGAGTTAAAATTATTCCACTCCCACAAATCCCTTTCAATCTGATCACTGTGGTTGAGATGAACTGGCCTTCTCGTGACTCCATAGCTTGACCACAGGTAAGAAACATTTCCCTCTTTTCTGTGCTGCTAGAGATCATTTTTAAATGTTCAGAAGTCTGCCCAATTAATTCTTTAGTTACTTGCTTTTCTAGTTACAACTCTAATGTTTCAGGAAGCAAATACAAAACATAAAAGTATTGTTTTGTTAACATTAAACATTAATAGACACATTAAACATTACAAAAGTGTCTGGCATGTGCAAACCATATTTAAACATTCAAAGTATTTTGTAAAGTAAATATTATATTGGCTTAAGTTAATTCCATTACTTTTCCACTGTATCTTTCACTTTCATTTATACTGACATATACAGCATTTCGCAAACACCCTTATCCAGAGACTCTTATGCCACACTGAACATCTTATGTCTTGTGTACAATTATTGTTCTTTCTCTAAAAAAGATCTAGTAATCTAGCTGTCCCAGCCACAGAAGGATAGGTTCCTCATTTGAGACTGGTTCCCTTGTAAGGTTTCTTTCTTATGCTCTTCAAGAAGTTTTTCCCTTGCCACTCTTGCCTCTGGCTGTTCGTTTGGTGTCTCGACTGCTTTCTTAGAGTCAGCCTTTAAGTCATTTATATAAGCTATCATTTGTTCCAGCAGACAAAACTTGTTTAATTTTAATAACCGCAAATGAAAGTATTCTGGTTAGCAGAACCTATTGTTTTTTCAATATATTCCTATATACCCACCAACAAACCTCATCAACACGTGTGATTACAAAAACACTGAGTGGGATGCCAATCCTATCTGGCATGGCCATAAATCCTTTTAGATCCTATTATCCAGTCAACCTTGACACACAGAAAATAGCCTATTTGATCAGAACACTGTGGTAGATCATGGTAGCTCTATGTCCTTTAAGCTTTACAAAATGGCAGTTATCTTAGTACTAGGGGGAAAAAAACAGTTTAGAAAGACAGCTTCTTGGTCTTTATCAAACCATATGGCTTATGTTGTTTTTATGTATGCTTTATTGTGGTTTTAAGTGGATTTAAGTAAAATCATGTAACTGCGACCTGTATTGATCAAAAATATATTTATTTGTGTCATGTTCATTTGTCAGAATGATGTGAATTGTATGCCAAAGAGAAACTACTACTATCTTGCTATCTTTTTCTACTTACTTTTATTTTATCTTAATTCCAGTGACCTCATCTTCTTTAGTATTACCTTGTTGTTCTGCCTGTGTACCCTCTCCTAATTCCCTCATGCTCCAGGCTTTATGGACTGTTCTACTCGTAGAACTAATGTTCTACAATGCTACTTCCATTACGTTGGAAATCATCCTTCATTATTTGTATCAAGTTTGAAGAGCTGTAATCTGATTATATTTTCCAGGGAGGGTTCATCTGTTCACGTCACTCAACTCAGGACATAAATGGCTCAGCAAGACTAATGATGAGTGATTGACTAAATAATTGGAATTGAGTTGTTTATGATCCATCTGTAACCCACCCCAACAACTGTTTAATGTATAGTGTAATCTACTACAGAGATTACACTTTTTAGTCTTATCTGGTTATATATAAATACATGTATTTTTACATGAATTGTGCGTCATTGGAGTTGTTCATTCTTATTAAATGGCCTTTTCTGTTTTCTGCAGGAGTGCAATGACAGTCTCATGGACTGACTGAAACAAGAACTTTAAATACACTTGATGCCAAACACAGACGATCTAGTGTGTCCAAGGATTATTCACCTTGGTGTGGGAAAACATAAACCATGTCTACTACTGTTCTGTCATATACCGAACACTGGATTGTGAACATAAACTTTCTGCAGTGCTATAGTTGATGGATTTATGAACAAACCGAAATATAGAGGAAATACCTGATTTCTAAAGGATTTTTGTCTATTTGTAAGTATTTTCCGCCATTGCTCCATGACATCTTTTCACTCTGCGCTAACAACAGAGATTAACTGCATTGTCTACATATCAGCTGGATAAGTAAGGTTCTTGTTCATGATGGCTAAGGACATAAAAAGAGCCATTCTGCCTTTGCCACTGCCTATCTCAGAAACTGGGGAAAGTGGTGGATTCCTCAGAGGAGTTATTCCTCTGCCTCTGCCACTCTTTCCACTTCTTCTCATTTCAGTACTATCCTCAGTGGGATTTAGCAATGCACCAGGATTAGAATATGATTGGGGTGCACATCCCAAGCTAGTTTGCACCCCTATACCTGCAGACATTGATCCAAGTTGCTTTTCTTCCAGTGGAGTTACTCACGGACCTACCAGTAATGGACATAGCAATGGACATAGCAATGGACATAGCAATGGACATGGTAATAGCCACAGCAATGGGAATGGAAATGGACATCATTTTGGGGGGCTGCCCAACAGCCCTAGTGGCACTAGCAGTCGACGGGGCATATCTGATGAGGCAAAAACTACAATTCTTCACTTACGAGAGAGCCTAGTACGCCAGAAGGAGACCATCCTGGACCAGCGGGAGACTATACGGGAGTTGACAGCAAAATTGACACTCTGCGAGAACTTTGGCAGGGGTGCAGGTGGGCACCATGGAGAGGACCACCATGGACACCATGGGTCTCACCACTCATCACATCACTATGACAGTGACCATCACTCTGATCCCCACTATCCTCTCAATGGGCACCGCAGTGACCACCACAGAGCGAAGGCACCCTATCTGGGCAAACAGGGATTCTCTCCTGAGCAAGCCGGGAAGACATTACAGGCTCTGAAAGAGAGGCTGGAGAATTTGCAGGTTAGGAAAGGTTTAATGTGATATTGAGATCCAAATAGCTGGAGACCCTTGTCATTTGAATCTGGGATTATCTAATCAAAATTCTGTATGGAAGACATATATATATATATATATAATTACAAATTAATTCAGATAAAGTGAATTTCACAGTTCTGATTTTGTCATGTTGACCTGGATACGTCCTTAGAGAAGTGCAATAGACAAAGTGATCTGTTCTCCACACACACTGTGCCAGCAACCTGGCATCCTGTGCCAGCAACAGATCACTGGACACTGGATTTTCCCCTCCTTTAAGGTAGCCTTTTCTGGCTTGCTTAATTGAATTAGCTGTATCCTTTTCCTATGCAAATACTTTGTTTGGAATCCTGAAACCAAACAACTCAAAATGGAAATATATCAATGACAACCACATTTCTTCATTTTACTTCAACATATAAATGTAATAACCAATTCCTGCCAAACAGTTCTGTGTTTTGGATTAGTCGTAATTAAACAGAGTGAACAGAGGATCAACAAGCAATATATTTTTCCTTTATAAGAGAGTGCTTTTTTAGTTATGCCATGTAAAACACAGGAATAGTAACATTTAGGTTTTATCTGGAATGATGTACTCATATGGCAAAGTGTGCCCATGTTCTGCAATATGCTAGCCACTGTCACTACCAGTTAGTTTCATCCACCTTGATGAGCCATTAATTACGGTGTGCTATTGCACTGAGTAAAGCCGGATTTGCCATGACTAATCAGTGGAAGGAGGTTGGAAGGAGGAAGGAGGAAATTGACTGTGAAGGAAGGGTTGGTTTAATGTTATCATGCTTACATATTGACATAAAAGATGCTGTATATGCATGCAGTTATGACAAATAGTAACATATTAAGATTTTGCAAACCATAATGTCAAAGGCATGGGTGGTTTACAAAGGACATCTGATTAAAGCTATATTTACAATATGATACAGTAAATATTTGCATCAGGCATAAATTCATTTTAGCAATGTTGTTGGAGAGCAGTGGTTTTCTCCTTGCAACCATGCCATGCATACCGTAGTTGTTCAGTGTTGTCCTCATATTCAGAGTGAGAGATGACTGGGGGAAGTCTGATCTTCACAAAATATGTTGGTGGAAGTATGTCATGGAATGGTCAAGGGAGATTCCTGAGGACCAGAAAAAGAGTTGTTGATGCTCATCATCCTGGAAAATGTTTACCCTTTGCCTTTTGGAGTTATCTTTGTTGGTCAGCCACTCAAGGGATAACAGTGGTCTTGAATTTCTTCTGATTGTACACAATCTGCGTGACTGTGGATTGAGGGAGTCCAAATTCTTTTGAGATGGTTTTCTCAGCTTTTCCAGTCTGATGAGCATCAACAACTCTTTCTGAGGTCCTCAGGAATCTCCTTTGATCAATCCATGACATACTTCCACCTACATGTGTTGTGAAAATCAAACTTTGATAGATTCTGCTTCTTCAAAAACAACAGGGTATCCACTAACATCTGATTGTCATCCTATTGACTGAAAACAACTGACTCTAATTTCTAATAATAATCTGTGGTTCACATACTTTTGCCACTCACAGATACATAATATTTGGATCACTTTCCTCAATACATAAATGACAAAGTGTAATATTTGTGTCTCATTTGTTTAATCATGCTCTGTAATCTCCTTTAGGACTGGTGTGAAAATCTGATGATACTTTAGGTCATAGTTATGCAGAAATCTAGAACATTCTAAAGGCTTCACAATCTTTTAAGCATTACTGAAATGCTGTGACTGAAATATTGTGATTCAGAAAGACTTTAATCTGTCTCTTCCCTTCTCTGATCCACTCTTTTGTTTTGTGCTTTCACTTCCTAGGCAAGGAATTCATCTAGCACCTATTCTAGTTCACTGAAAGACCTTCTGCAGCGCAAAATCAATGCTCTCGAAGAACAGCTTCACCGGCACTATGAAGGTAACCATGACTATGGCCACCAGGAAAACCATAATGGGAATGGGCATCATGCTGATCATGAAGAAATTCATCAGGAGAATCACCATGACGACCACCACGGAGATCCCCATGATGACCATGATGACCCCTACTATGGTCATTATTACCATCACTATTATGGTCCTCGTTATGAACGGCAGAGCACACATCACAATGACAATGATGATCACCATGATGACCAGCATAATGATCACAGAGATGACCATCACGATGATCACCATGTTGACCATCATGACAGCAACCACAATGATCACCATGACAACAGTGATGAACATGGCCAGCAGCGCCGGAGCCAGCGTAAATCTACCAGGACCAGGACACGTGGAGCCCACAGCAAATTGGATACTGTGCTGAGTCATCTGTATCATAGGTCCTCTGAAGCAGGTGATGTGGCATAGAATCAAAAAGTTATATCTTTCACATTTTTAAGGAATGCAACTAGCTGAAGGATGCAATAATCAATTATTCACACAATCTCTCTTCATAGGGAACCACAAGAAACCTAAGAATCCTGATGCCTTTCAGATTGGGTTTCCAATGCACACTAACTACATGTACTGCCGGATCAAGCGCACTCTTCTGAATGAAATCTTTGCCCTAACTCTCTGCCTCTGGCTAAAGGGGGGTTCAGGCCCAGGAATAGGCACCCCTTTCTCCTACTCTGTTCCTGGCCAGGCTAATGAAATTGTGTTGATTGAATGGGGCAACAGTCCAATGGAACTACTGGTCAATGACAAAGTAAGAATATACAATTCAGTATTAAGAACATTAGTCACTTTCTTAATACTTAGATCACATATATACAACAATTGTGACTCCAGATGCATATAGTTAAGGTAGGTGTTTAATAAAATATTATTCCAGTTATAACATAGTTAACATAAACATAGTTAATTTGCATGGCTTAAACCCTGGAGATCAAGCTGGTGTTTTCAAGAACATAACAGGAGGACAGTAATTCCACCTGGTTTTGGTTGTATAACATCAACATTTTAAAAAATAATATTTTAACCCTGCTTTTCCTAGTCAGGGTTGTGGTAGGAAGTCTGGAGCTTAACCCAAAATTTACTGTGTGCAAGCAGAGGTGCAGCCTGGGCAGGGCAGCAGTTTAACTTAGCACCTAGCCACTTGATAGTCAATTTGCAAACCCTACCTGGGATTCTGACTTACGTCCACAGAAACTGATAGTTGCAGCATTTTACTCTTACCACCAAGACACCAGAGCTACTCATAAACAACTACATTTGCAGCATTTAGCAGATGCCCTAATTCAACAATTTACATAGAGCTTTTTTTCTCCTCAGTAGACATGCAGTTTTGCTAGTATAACAATTCTAAAGTCTGGGAATACAATTTAAATAAAATTCTTTTAAGAGATAGTAGAGGTAAAGAAACAAGTCGAAGTTAAGATTTGGACAAAGTTGACAAGCTGGGTCTTTAGTTATTGGTTGAAGACAGCAACGGATTCAGCAGCTTGGACAGCCAAAGGAAGTCACAACAAAGGATGAGCCTTGATGCATGTCTTCCTTTAGTCTTGAACAGTTGCTGGGGTTTAGCTTACGATGAGTGGACATGCATGATGGGAAGTATACGAGAGAAACCAAGATTGAGTGAGAGAAGAAGCAGAACTGAGGGAGAGAAGAAGCAGATGTGTTGTCTGTCATGAGTGTCATAAGCCTATGAATAGTAGGATAAGCTATATTAGCATAGTAAGTTCACCAGGAGAGTGGACGTCATGGAGAAAAGAAGTGGACCTAGAAAATGGCATTCTCTAAAATGTCTCTAACAACATCTCATTAAAATAAATGATGCTACAATTTAAATATCCTTGCTTTTATAGTTGACTGGGATTTCTTTTCCTTCAGCTCATGAAGGGCAACAGCAAAACACCCTACTCTAAATAGAACTAATTAACTAAGTTGTTCAGACAAACATTGCCCAGCCATAACAACCATTCATCTCAATCAATTAAGACTTTTATGAGGTAACAATAAGTAAAATCTCTCTCCTTTTTTCTCTAAGGCTGTGACTCTACCACTTTCCCTCAGAGACAATAAGTGGCACCATCTGTGTGTGACATGGTCGACTAGGGATGGCATGTGGGAGGCCTATCAGGATGGAGTGAAAAGGGGTTCTGGTGAAAATCTGTCCCCCTGGCATCCCATCAAGCCAGGAGGAGTCTTTATACTTGGACAGGAGCAGGTAACAGTAAATTATTCAGTAATATTTTTTAAACATCCAACTACCATAACTCTTCCAAAACGTATAAATACATTATCTTACTTACATTTTTCCTAACCATGCCAGGACACTCTTGGTGGCCGCTTTGATGCCACACAGTCATTTGTTGGAGAGATGTCTGATCTGCAGCTCTGGTCACGTGTTCTTAACTCTCAGGAAATAGACAACCAAGCCTCCTGTTCCAGCCACCTCACTGGAGATGTCATCTCATGGAATGAGTCGATTGTGGAACTCCATGGAGGTGTTACCAAATATCCCTTTGACCCTTGCTAATAAAGGCCCTTGTAACAGGAAAGGTGCTAATGAGCTGGATCTCATGGTAATCAGACACAAGAGCATCTCTTCGTATGAGTACTCTGCTTGACAGTGCAGGGTAACCTTGACTCTAACTGTCAAATGACCAGAGATGAAGTCAAATATTGTGACTGCTGCCGCTGCTACTGCTTCTTAACCAATATTCAAACATGCTATTTATTATTATTATTATTATTATTATTATTATTGGAAATATCAAGAAGAAGTTAAAACACCTTTATTAGATCTTGGTGATGCTCTGTACAACATGAACGTGGGACTAATTTTGATTCATTTTTCACACTGTTCTTTAACAGGACTTCATCTAGTTCTGTACATTTGATTCAAGGTGCTCTTTAGCTGACTCCTATGGCTATATATTAGACCTGCTTGTCATATTTTATATGGAAATTAAATTTATCCCAAAAAGTTTTCATACACATATAACTGCCATCTGAAAATGGGTATTTTCAGGTGGTAATGGTTTGTGGTTGGTTGTGTATGTGTGTGGTTGTACAATGTACAATGTACAGTATATTGTATACTATGACTCCAGAGAAACTATTTGCACGTTTTCATTCAATTGCTTTCGTACACATAATGTATTTCATACAGCAATGAAGTTGGATACTACCGGCAGGTGCGCTGTTGTAATGGGTCTGCATATGCACATGGCAGATAAGCCAGCATCTGCATGAGAATGCAGAGGTGTCCATGGCAACATAGCTTAAAGGAGGATTAAATATACAAAGGGAAAGCTCTGATTTAGACTTGTTCTCTTTAGGATGCAGAACATGCAGTCCTCCTTGCTCTTCCTCTTACTGTGTCGTTTTCTCTTTCAACCCAAGACAGTGCTTTCCTGAACTGTTGTACACTGGGGGACAGAACATGAAAACTGAAAAATATGTATATAGCCTTTTTGGTTCTAGTTTTGCATACTGTTTTTTGTGGAACATGGCTATCAGTTAATTATCCTGATGCATGTGCTTTTGTTAAATATGTTCTCAGATACGACCAATGTTGCAGAACTAGAGAAATGTCCAATGTATCTTTCGCTTATAGCCTCTACATGACTTCCATGTTTGTCATTTTTATATGATTTCCGGTGTGAATCTATTAGACAAATCAGGTTTCACTGCTTACTCCCTTCGTGATGAACCACATGAACCATGTAATGAGCTGGTAGGTATTCAGTATTTGTGTCTCCTGGTTTTAGAGAAACTCTCTGCAGCTAATGACATTTCGCAGTCATAGCCAGGTAGAAGGTTCATTGTTGCCATGGCAATAGGCTGGGGACCATTTTCTGTTTGTAGAAACAGAGTGTACACTTTGACGTCTGCTTCAGTAAGCTTTAAAATATGGGATTTATAATAGAGGTTAGTAGAAATATATGAATCAATTCTCAGTGCTTTAGTGTGTCAAATGACAGGATGATCAGTTTTTTTTAACATAGGACAATAGACAAATAATCATATCAAAATACATTACATCCATACATGTTGCAATTCATTAATCCTACAGTATCTCTCTTACCACTCTATCCCAGGTCACAAGGTGTAAATAAATAAGGTATATTTAAACAGGAAAAGTTTTAAAAAGCACAGTCTTTTTTACATTTTCGAGTCAAATGGATACAGCTCTGGTGATACAGCTCTTCATATGTTCTACAAACACCTCAATCTAACCATCAGCTGATGATGCACCATTCTTCCAGGTGTAAAACCTATAGACACTGAAGAATAAAGCACTATTATTGGAGGACGAGACTTGCTTTTCAGGTTCTGGACTTTGTATTCTAAAGGCATAAGACATATACTACATGTTTTGTATGGATTTGAAAATGTCCATAAAGTTATACTCCATGTCTTGCTATGTGTTTTGAATGAAAGGTTTCTCATGTCAAACTTTAGGGCTTCAAACTAAACCTGAAGAGTAATATTAAAGAGCATTAAACATTAAAAACATTAAAAATAAACTAAAATAACCAAAATATTGATGTTTTCTAGCTTAAGCATGCAAAAAGCTAATTGTTAGTATGTGTTTGTTCATTCATTTCCATACCCTCTTAATGTGATTTCTGATTGCAAGGCAGGAACCATTCCTAGACAGGCACAAATCCATTGCAGGGCACATCTGCACATACCGGGGACACTTTAGAGACATCAACTGACCTACTATATGTCTTTGGGACGTACAACCCCAAATCAGAAAAGACTGGGACGAAATGCAAAATGCAAATTAAAAAAACATAGTGTTCTATACATTTAGTTTGACCTTAAGATTGGTTTTACTTTTATTTAATTGCAAAGAGTATGAGTCCACTGAATTTGGTCAACTGAATTTAATTTAATTTCAACTTCTTTTCAATGCATTACTGCGTTTCAGGCATGAAACACATTTCAAAAAAGTTGGCACTGGGGCAATTTAGGCCTAAACTAAATAATGATGTGATTTCAAACAAGTGATGTCAAAAGGTGATTATAATCATGATTTGGTACAAAAGTAGTATCCACAAAAGGCTGAGTCTTTGAGAAGAATATATGGGCAAAGGACTTCTAGATTGTCAACAAATGCGTGAGAAAATTATTGAAATTATTCTTAAAAAACTATTTTCATCAAAGAAAAGAAAGATTGGAAGGAATTTGCTACAGTGCCTGAATTCATTAAAAGACTCAAGGAATCCAGAGAAATTTCAGTCCATAAATGGTGAGACCACAAGCCTAAACTGAAGAGGCGTGATCTCCAATCCCTAAGAAGGCACTGCATCAAGAAGTGTCATTAATCAATAGCTGATAGAACCATAAGGACAAGGGATTATTTTGGCATATTTTTGTCAAGCACTACAATACATTCACAAATGCCACTTAAAACTTTACTGCAAAAAAGAAGCCTTTTGTTAACCATGTCCAGAAGCGGTGTCAACTTCTCTGGGCTTGGAGGCATCAGGGATGGACCATCACACAGTGGAAATGTGTTTTTTCAGTGTCAAGCATTTACACTTCTGTGACTGCAGCATTAATGCAGAAAAGTAGACTAAGATTTTAGGGCAACATATGCTGCCTTCAAGACGACATTTTTCAAGGGACATCCATGCATTTTTCAACAAGAAAATGCAAAACAAGACAAATCAGAAAATTTAGGACTGAAATATATAAATCCAGTATAGAAATCCCATCCAGTCTTTCTTTGGTTAACATTGTTTTTATACATTTCAATCATTTTCTCACACATTTGTTGATAAACTGGTGATCTTGTGCCCACCTGTGCTATTCAAAGACTCAGTCTTTCGTGGATACTGCTTTTGTATTAAATCATGATTATAATCACCTGATGACATCACATGTTTGAAATCACATCATTTAATTTTTTAGCCTCATTACTAGACTTAAATTCCCCCCATCGCAACCTTATTTGCACTATGTTGCAGACCTGAAATAGAGGAATGGATGTATATTAACAAATTAATTTTAATTCACGAAAAAAGAAAAAAACAACAACACTTGGGTTCATATTGTATGAAATTAAATAACAGTCAAAGTAATGTACGACAATGCTTTTTGGTCTGCATTTCTATCCCAACTTTTTCTGATTTGGGGTTGTAGGAGGAAATCAGAATATCTGTACACACCTGGTGGTATCTTTACAGAGTAACCAGCTGAGGTTTTTCCTGTAAACACCCACCCGACCTCCATATCTCATCTCATACCCAGCATCTGTACCCAGGCCCCTCAAGACACTTTCCAGCAGCTGGCCGTACCCACTGAGTCACGGGAGCTACATGTGTTTATACTGTACTGTATCTAATTTGATTAGCTGCATTTCCATTCATAGCAAACTTACAGCAATCAAGCATACTGCTTATCTAAATAACCAAGTAATTAGCCAGCAGACAATGTATGAGAACACTGAATGATTTTATGTATTCATTTTATTTACACTGGGGCAAAAATGTATTTAGTCAGCCACTGATTGTGTAAGTTCTCCTACTTAGAAAGATGAGAGAGGTCTTTAATTTCCTCCTAGGTACACTTCACCTATGAGTGAAAAAGGGGGTGGGGGGAATGCAGAAAATCACATTGTAGGATTTTTAAAGAATTTAATTGTCAATTATGGTGGAAAATAAGTATTTGGTCAATACAAAAAGTTCAACTCAATACTTTGTAACATAACATTGGTTGCCAATGACAGAGGTCAAACGTTTCCTGTAAGTCTTCACCGGGTTTGCACACACTGTTCTTACGGGTTCGCCAGGATGGTAAAAGGCGAACCCTAAAAGAAAAGGGTTTTAGGACCCAAATGCAGTTAGCTCCAGATGGTATTAATGAACTGAAATAATAATAAATAAACACAAAAGAGAAAGTGCCAAAATAATGACCACTGTGTCAGCGATGGCACAGCGTGGAATCGAACTCCGATCGCTGGCGTCAGAGTCGGTGACTTTAACCACGGGTCTACCGAGAGACACATGCAACATGAATGAAAAGCTCCGCCTAGCGCGAGCTTGACATAAGGAATTTGTGAATGGATAGTTGTAAGACGATAGTCAGTATCTGTGCTTTTACAAAAAAAGTAAGAGTGAGGCGAACGTGAGAGAAATCGCTCCAAGGGGAAAAAGGAGCGATCGCTTTCTCTCCCTCTATCTCACATAGACTGCGTGTGACTTGACCGGCAGCTCGAGAGAGAGGAGAAAGCGATGACGCGCTGTGACGTGACGCTCGCGGGCACCCGGAGGGGCGCGGCGTGTCACGGTACTACACATGCGGGCGAGCGGCAGAGGCAACGGCGTGCACGACGCCGGCCACCATACCGAGCATGCACAGCATGACCTGGACGCGAAAACACGAAACGGGGCTTAAAAGCAACACTGCGTTCGAAATAAACCGAGCACGAGCGGGGCAGCAGCCTACCACTCAATGCGCGAGAAAAAACTAACAAAATAAAGAACCGGGAACGGCGATAGGATAAGAGGGAGGTGCTCAGCCGCCGCAGCAGCGAGTCGAAAGCCCCGGTGGAGCCGTGATGCAGCATGGGGATCGCGAACAACAGATACTGACCCTGCTCTAGCGACTACTTCCCTAGCGATTACCATCTGGCTTTCCAGCCGTACAATTACCGATCCTCTTCAAAGGATCAGTTACCATTATCCCTAACGTAACCGATTACCGGCGAGCGTCCGCTGCAGCACGTGTGAGCCGGGTGGCGGCTCCGATGGGCGATGGTACCCCCATCAGAGTGGATGGTGCAACACCGACTGAACACAGGACAGACCTTAAGTACCTGAGTCAGTGGGTGTTGCCCATAAAGCAAACAAGCAGCTTAATGAGATCTGCACGTGATAATAATAACGCAATCGCACAGCCTTCGTCATGCATGTGCGATCGTGCTGACCGTCAGGGACTCAACCTGAGGAAGGAAAGCCAACACTACCCCCTAGCGTCGGAAAAGCAGGTGAGCCCCCGTAACAACTGTAGGTGGTGTTTTGGCCCATTCCTCCATGCAGATCTCCTCTAGAGCAGTGATGTTTTGGGGCTGTCGCTGGACAACATGGACTTTCAACTTCCTCCACAAATTCTCTATGGGGTTGAGGTCTGTAGACTGGCTAGGATACTCCTGGACCATGGAATGCTTTTTATGGAGCCACTCCTTTGTTGCCCGTGCGGTGTGTTTGGGATCATTGTCATGCTGGAAGATCCAGCCACGTTCCATCTTCAGTGCTTTCACTGATGGAAGGAGGTTGTGGCTTAAAATTTCACAATACATGGCGCCGTTCATTCTTCCCTTAACACGGATCAGTCGTCCTGTCCCCTTTGCAGAAACACAGCCCCAAAGCATGATGTTTCCAACCCCATGCTTTACAGTAGGTATGGTGTTCTTGGGATGAGACTCAGCATTCTTCTTCCTCCAAACACGACGAGTTGAGTTTTTATCAAAAAGTTCTGATATTATACCACATGATATTCTCACAGTCTTCTTCTGGATAAAAAAAAAGAGGATTGGGAGAAAGAGGCTCAAACACCAGGTGGGGGAGGGGGGGAATGAAAGGAAAGAAATGAAAGGAAAAGGGGAGGCGCTGGAGAAAGCATCCTGAAACGAAAGTAAAAAGGAAAACTGAAGGAGCTCGGAGCACAAACAGCGGTCCGCGCATGCGCAGGTCGGACGCGGGCGCTAAAGAGCCGAACTCCGCTCGCAAGAGCTCAGCTGCGCCGAGGAATGCCGATGTGCGCAGAACGTGCGCGTGCGCAGTGCGACGATGCATCCACATCATCCACCAGAGAGATTGCTCACGCCGACCGATCGGAGAGTGGAAAGAGGCGCGAGGAGAAAGAGGTACGTTGTGATAAAGCAGCTTTCCCTAACCACGGCTAAGCCCTAACCACCTTACCTCTTGTAAGTATTTGGGTGACATGCAGCAAATAGATGATAGACAGATTGAGGAAGACAAGCAAGCAGGCAGGCAGCAAGGATGGAAGGCAGGAAATACTTTATTGATTATTGATTTACAGTACAAGCATTAAAAACAGTACTTAATATACACCGTGAAAAACCTTTAAAAAATTCTAACTAAATCTTTATGTCTGTATGTCTGGTGCACCGCTTTCCCAGCAGACCACTGCATAAAACACGATTCTGTTCATATTAGACTTATACAACAGTTCCAGTAGTGAACTGCACAAAGAAAAGACCTGAGGCTCTTTAAAAAGCCTTTCTTTATAGTGTTTCAGAATAGGCGCCCAAATTCAATCTGCCATTTGGTGAACCCCCAGGTATGTGTAGGACTGCACCACCTCCATGTTCTTCCCCTGAATAGTCACATTATTCCCTGACACGATGGGAATCCACCACTACCTCCCTTTGTTAATGTTAAATTGCAGGTGATTCTCCCTCTACCACAGAACAAAGTCCTCCACCAGCATTCTGTACTCTGACTCATCCCCATTGTGAATGCGCCCCACAATAGAGGAGTCATCAGATGTGTTGTACTGAAAATCTGACATATAAAAGGTGAAGAGAATAGGGGACAGTGACATTCCCTGGGGTGCCCCATGGCTGCTCAGCTGACAAACAGTTCTGGAGCCTCACAATCTGTGGTCTGTTGGTAAGCAGTCCATGATCCAAGAAAGTGGAAAACACTTGAGAAATCAAAGAACATGATCCTCATATGGTTCCGGCTTCATCAGGTGTGAATAGGCTCTGTGAGGCAAATTAGTGCATCATTAAAGCCTGTGTGTTTCTATTATACAAACTGTAGGGTGTGTTGATAGTCCTTTACCAAGGGTAATAACTGTCTGAAACAATTCTCTCAACATTTTCATTACATGTGAAGTGAGTGCCACATATCTGTAGTTTTTAGGTCCTTTTGACAGAGTGAGAACAGGTAGTGCAGCACCACACAGAGCTGACTGGCACTGGTATTCAATACCCTGTGACAACTCCATCTGGTCCCTTAGCCTTGCCTATGTGGAGTTTTCCCCGCTCTCACCACACCTGATCACCAGAGACAGACAGACTGTACCATGGAGGGAGTAGGGGTGATGTCATCAGGTTTGCAAAGGTTAAATGCATGAAGGTTCAAGGGAATGGGTGGTAACTTGGAGTCTAGTCAGCCAGAAGCTATTAGGAGGGCTCAGTTTGCACCTCAGATTTGAATATGTTGAAAGACAGATTTGTCTCGTTGATTCTATCCAGGCACCCATCCACCAGTCTATTACCAGACTGTAGATCTGTAGATTACCAGACCATTAATGATTTTCATTCCATTCCACACCTACTTCATGTTGCTTTGATGAAGCTTACAATCATTTTTTTCCTGTATCTGTCCTTCCTTTTTCTTTTTAAGCACTGACTACATCATTTTGATTTCTTATCTCAATTTTGAAACCTGTTCTTAGTGATCTTTAACATCTTTTAATAATACATGGTTTGGTCCTGGGAAAAGAGTGCACTGTTTTTATTGGTATTGCATTCTCCATACAAAAATCTATGCAGTCTGTAATACAGTGACTGAGTCACTCATTCAGTCACTCAATTTCATTACAGTTCTGGTTATGATAGTCACCCTTTATTACGGTCCGCCATATTAAAAACCAGGCGAACCGTGAAAATAAAAGTAAAAGGATTTTCAGAACCAATTGCAGTTAGCTCCAGAGGGAAGTGGGGAACCAAAATATAAATAAATAAAAAGAAAAGAAATAACAAACTCAGTGGTTGGGGATCAAGCCCTAGACAGACGCATGGGTTATAGCTGAGTTAACCCAATGCGCCACTCAGCCAATGAAGAAAAAGAAAGGGATAAAGAAAAGTCGAGGCTGAAACAACGCGAACGCGTGGGGGTGCTACTTCTCCCGATTGCGATAAAGGAGGGTGAAGGCATGAAAGGGAGGAGGCAGGGTGTGCTCCACCACAGCGAGCAAGCCAAAACCGTCGAGGAAAACGGCAATGCTAGAGAAAAAAAAGCTTGCCCTGCTCTAAAACTAGGTCCTCACGGTTACCGGGCAGCCTCCTGACTGCCCATTGCTGGCGATCTTCAAATCGAAAGCTACCTCTATCCCTGAAAGCCGTGTGATGGCCAAGGAAGTCCCAGGATGCGACACCTGTGTGGGATGAAAGGTGTGCTTAAATAGCCATTCCACCACAATCCAAAGATGCTCTATTTGATTGAGATCTGGTGTCTGTGGAGGCCATTTCAGTAGAGAGTGATGTTCAAGAAAGCAGTATGAGATGATTTGATCTTAGTGACATGGCACATTATCCTGCTGGAAATAGCAGCGAGTCAGAAAATGGGTACACTGTGGTCATAAAGAGTTGAACATGGTCAGCAACATTGCTCAGGTAGGCAATTTATCAATGTCTGCTTGGTATTAAGGGTTCCAATGTGTGCAAAGAAAATATTCCCACACCATTACACCACCATCTGCAGCCTGAATCATTTATAGGTAAGATGGATCCACGGTTTCATGTTGTTCATGCCGCATTCTGACACTACCATCTGAATTCCACCTAATAAAATGGCATGTGCGTGTATGTGCCTCCCTGATATTGGCATATAAAAAATCCAGTGTCTTATAGTGTGCAGGAGAGCAATAAATGGTCTCCAGAAATTGCCATAAATGCTTGATGGTGTTCCATTATAAACTTGCTTACCTTGGCATGTCATTCTTACATTGCAGCTGTTGCATTGGTGGGCATAGAAAACCAAAAAATATCAGATGTGCTAGTGTTAGTGCTAGTGCTAGTGCTCTAGGGGAATAGAGCAGGACTAGGTCAGGACTTTGACTTGGCCATTCCAAACATTAACTTTATTCTTCTTTAACCATTCTTTGGTAGAACGACTTGTGTGCTGAGGGTCGTTGTCTTGCTGCATGACCCACTTTCTCTTGAGATTCAGTTTCATGGACAGATGTCCTGATATTAATTCTCTGATATAATTTCAGAATTCATTGTTCCATCAATGATGGCAAGCTAGCCCAGATGCAGCAACACAGGCCAAACCATGATACTACCACCACCATGTTTTCACAGATGGGATAAGGTTCTTATTCTGGAATGCAGTGTTTTCCTTTCTCCAAATATAATGCTTTTCATTTAAACCAAAAAGTTCTCTTTTGGTCTCATCCATCCACAAAACATTCTTCCAATAGCCTTCTGGCTTGTCCACGTGATCTTTAGCAAACTGCAGACGAGCAGCAATGTTCTTTTTTTGGAGAGCAGTGGCTTTCTCCTTGCAACCCTGCCCCATGCACACCATTGTTGTTCAGTGTTCTCCTGATGGTGGACTCATGAACATTAACATCAGCCAATGTGAGAGAGGTCTTCAGTTGCTTAGAAGTTACCCTGGGGTCCTTTGTGACCTCGCCAACTATTACACGCCTTGCTCTTGGAGTGATCTTTGTTTGGTCGACCACACTCCTGGGGAGGGTAACAATGGTCTTGAATTTCCTCCATTTCTACACAATCTGTCTGACTGTGGATTGGGGGAGTCCAAACTCTTTAGAGATGGTTTTGTAACCTTTTCCAGCCTGATGAGCATCAACAACTCTTTTTCTGAGGTCCTCAGAAATCTCCTTTGTTCGTGCCATGATACACTTCCACAAACATGTGTTGTGAAGAGCAGACTTTGATAGATCCCTGTTCTTTAAATAAAACAGGGTGCCCACTCACACCGGATTGTCATCCCATTGATTGAAAACACCTGACTCTAATTTCACCTGTGTGAAAATCTGATGATGCCTTAGATCATATTTATGCAGAAATATAGAAAATTCTAAAGGGTTCACAAACTTTCAAGCACCAATGTACATGAAAGGTTTACATTTAATGACACATTTTAAAAGCTCTAACAACCAAGATGAAGTAGCCTAAATAAAACCAACAAAATTGCTTCATTAAAGTTTGAAATATGATAATGAAAACATACATCATATTTTAATGAAATATCTGAATTGCACATCTTTGTTAAGATAACATTTCTTGTAAAAGTTAGCTAAGACAAGATACACATGCAGTACACAAAAATATGCTACTCTCATCTACCACCTGGTGGCGGTCTTGTGTTAACCTGTGCTTGTGAGGCCCTTCGTCTGTACGGATAGGCCTGCATGTGAAGTGGAATGCTATGTTGATGGCAACAAAAACACATCACTTTTCGACTAGCCGGTGAAATACAGGGCCATACCCAGGAAAAAATGTACTGTGAATTTTCATAGTAAAACTGTGACTTGCTTGACAGTTTTAATGTGAACTTTCACAGTTTGACAAAGAAGTTCACAGTTGTACTATGAATTTTGGTGGTAATTTGTCCACTTCATGGTTCTACTGTCAAATTTCACAGTACATTTTTTCCTGGGTAGCGACAGTTTGGAGAAATAGGGATGTTTACGGTTATGTCAATATTTCTGACCAGTCGGGGTTGTTTAAGTACAGTATAGTAAAAATTACACTTACAAAATTTTCACGCATAGAGACCTGTTGGTTTTACAAGTTTTAATTGTGAGGCACACAATCTGAACTGGATTATTAATATCATAATAAAATGCATTGCTGAATGAATAATAAATAAAACAGGTCTACCGTACAAAATACAAGGTTATTTGTAAACTTAGCTAGCTATATTACAAAAAAAAAGAAAAATGCTTCAGAGTAACACCATTACAAGCTAGCGTCATTATACACTTATGTTCATTTCCAAATTAACATATTTTGTAGACCTAGTATTATCTATACCTACATCTCCATAAGCTGTTTTAATTAGTGCTGTTGTCAGAAAAAGTAGCTTACCAACAAATATAATGGAAGTATAATTTATCATGACAAAAGTATGTATATTTATCATGTTTCACATAATTGCCTTTACACAGCCGCTGCAAGAGCCTGTCTAATATGACTGGGAAAATGTTGGTGAAAAGAGTAACATCATCCCAAGGCATAGTAAAATAGGCTTAGATTACTGTTTTATCAGTTTTTTACATGTAATGGTACAACATTCATTGCTTATTCTTACCAAATGTTATGCTCCTGCCCAGTTCACACACAAGCCACCTGCTGCAGTGCTGCTGCCAACATGAGTAAATTCCAACTGCTGTCAGTGGAGGTGATGATGATGCAGGGGGTGCGCTTGTGCCCTCTCTCACAGCTCTCCCACACAGCAGACACCAAATAACAAGTCTAAACTGAAAAAAATCTAAAAAAAAGGGACTGTGGTGGCCTATGTGTAGAGGACCATGCCATACAAATGACCTTAAAGATTCCACAAAGTTATTCTAAAAGGGATACAAAACAAATCTGCTATCTGGAGGTCTCAGCTTTCATTTTTGGTCATAAATTTTAAAACCTGAATCCACCCTCTGTACATTGAGGGTGAATTTTCTTAAACTAAACCATTCAGAAAAGTAAAATGTTTCAGAATCTTAGCTACGATTAAAAAAAACATTTGTCAGCCCTGTGGACTTGACTGTTTGAATCAAATACTGAATAATGCTTTTCTTTTCTGTCTAAGGCATAATAAAAGACAAAGTTGTTCTTTCAGATTAGTCGTAGATAAACTATGGTATTTGCTATTGTAATTTTGTGGCTTTAATTAACATATTGATTAATCATCCATAGTGACTTTGTCAGATGTTCCAATTAATGAGATTGCAGGCGTGAATTGTAGAGGTTTCCTTTGTACCATATAGATGAACTCAGTAGTTCTACAATTACAGACTGTAGTCTATCTGTTTCTCTATATATTTTGTTAGTCCCATTTACTCTGTTCTCTAATGGTCAGGACCCCCACAGGACCACCACAGATCAGGTACTATTTGGGTGGTGCACCATTATCATCACTGCAGTGACACTGATGTGGTGGTGGTGTATTAGTGTGGCTTTACTGGTATGATTGGGTCAGACACAGTAGTGCTGCTGTAGTTTTTAAACAATGTGTTCACTCACTGTGCACTCTATTAAACATATCTACAATATTGCTTCACCTTGTGGATGCACAGTCAGAAACAGTAGCTCATCTGTTGTTACTCAGTTTGTCTTAGTCATCCTCTAATCCTTCATCAGTGTTCACAGGTTGCCACCTACAGGCTGCTGGTGGCTGTACATTTTGATAGGTGGACTATTTCAGGCCAGCAGTAGCACTGGAATAGCCCTTGCCTCTGACGCGATGGCACTGACTCGTCACGGTGAGCTCGGTGTGTTTGCAGTTGTTAGATGCTATTATTTCTTAACTGCTATTATTCCTAATCTAATCTTCTTTCTCATCAAACATTTGGTATAAATATAGATAACCTTGTTCCTTTCCTGCAAACTGATTCAATCTCAGATCATCATCTCTTAGCTCATGAGCTATCTGTAACTACTTAAATCTGCTTATTGCTTCGTTATCACATAAGCATGCTATTACATCTGCTACTTCAGCTGTGTTTAGTAATAACCTACCATACTGAACATGTAAAACAACTACAGAGCCCAATCAGCTGGAGCATGTAACCAACCAATTAGAATGTCTGTTTCTCTCAACTCTAGATAAAGATGCTCCTACTAGGGTAAAACAGGCTTGCACCATGATGTAATGGCCACACCCATAACTTAAACAGACAGCTTGGGTTTTTGAACCTAATTGACAATATAGTAAATTAGAGGTATTTAGAATTGCTTGGAGGGATAGCATGGCACAGTATAAACATGCCCTTACTAAAGCTCGTATCCTCACGCACAGATAAACATAAAGTTGTTGTCTTTTTTGTGTCTCGTGTGATCACTAAGGTTTGTTGGTTGCTGGGGAGGTGGGTTCCTCATGTGTTTCATATGTCCCTGATGGTGTTACCTACTGGTTCTTCCCTTTCTAGCTTTCTGTTAGTGCTGCTGGAGTCTCACACTACACTTGAACAAATGTGTTCTGTTAATAGACTTTGTGTTCTTAGCAACAGATAACTACATATTCTGTTTTCTCTCCAAGCTCCAGTACCAGTCTCACACTAAGATGTTCTTCCACTCGGGCTCCACTCCAGCTGTTTTTCCGTCATTGGTTCCAGCCCTCACACGGTTCCCCAGACCACAGAGGGCCGTAACTCCCCTCCTGTCTGAGCATGCCATGCTAACAAAACTTTCCCACTGACAACATGAGATCCTACAGTGACTTTGTGTACTAGATTAAATAATCTTACATGTTACAGTTTTATTTTCTGTATTTATTATATGCTTCATAATATTGTAGTCTGTTAAACTGATCATAGTTTATATATTATTCTATTTTATTTATTATTCTATTTTATTTCAATTATTCTATTTTCTTAAAATATGTTCTCTCGTTTATTTTTAATTTAGCTTATGTTTATTGAAACAATTACTATAAACTTACTAATTAGGTAGCTTAGTTTAATTCTTACATATAACACCTAGGCCACCCAAGGAGGTTGGGTCCCTTTATGGGTCTTGGTCCTGTCAAGGTTTCTTCCTTATAATGTTTAGGGAGTTTTTCCTTTTCCTTGCCACTGTCACCCTAGGCTTGCTCAATTATGGCTTTGGGCCTAGATAGTAGAAAATTGTAAAGCTGCTTTGAGACAAAGCTTCACTGTAAAAGTGTTATAGAAATAAATCGGACTTTGACACTGAGGTGATTAAAAACACCAACAGCACTGTTGTGTTTCATCCACGGGCGTAGTTTTTTTCTAGTGACAGTGAATTTCAATGCATTAATTAATATGTACCTCCTGTTGTGCTTTTAAAATATGCACATTGTTTGTTCATCCTGTACTGAGAGTAAGAAGCAAGAGGAAAAAGGACTGATACCATCTGATAGTAGGCAACGTGTAATATGATGCGATGATGTCACAGATATGCACATTAGCACATTAGATCATCTAGTGTAGTGCAAGCAGTGTCCGCCCCCCAGACTGAGAGGAAACCTACGCCACTGGTTTCATCCAATCGTACCAGCTCACCACACTATAACACACCACTACCACAGCAGTGTCACTCAAGTGCTGAGAAAGAACCACCACCCTGATCTGTACCTGATCTGTGGTGGTCAAGCAGTGGTCCTGAGAACAGGGTAAAGGAGACTAACAAAGTATGTAAAGAAACAGACAGACTATAATAAGACACAATAAGTCTGTAATTGTAGAACAACAAAGTGCATCTGTACGGTAAGAGGAACTGATTAAATGGACAATGAGTATAGAAACAAGGAGGGGAGATGCACCTAATAATGTGATTGGTGGGTGTAGATGTGAAAAGTATTATTTTTACTTTATTACTACTTTAGAAAGAATGTGCTTGTCTGTTGTTATGCTATAAATGAAGATGGTCTCGCTTCACAACCAGTACCAGCAAAGTATTCTTTAATTCTAATTTAACATCTAGACTTGTAATGTCAGTGAACCCTGGCAAGTTTCAGCAATCAGCTTTTCACAGCTCCTTTGTACCCATTTGTAGATGAAAACCACTACATATTATTTACTACAACATACCTCTATGGTTCTCATCCATCCAATAATAACAACAACAACAATAGCAACAGCAATAATAGCAAAGTGTATCTGAGACATACCATACACTATAAAACTGTTTTATGGACATATGATATAATTTCATCAATTTTATTCCCTCAACCCTGCTATCCCACCAAAAAATTGAATTTAGTCAGTTTTAGTGTGTGTTTGAAAAGGAAATGATCAGAATACAGTAACTGTATAATTTTTGTATAATGTAAGACTATGTATTCTATTTCTTTCCAAGTTACTGCTCTCAGTCTCTGTTTCAGCCCTCATAACTGTGGTATGGGTGAGTTTTGTACTGAACTTGCTAAATCAACATTATACTCCAAACATTTTATTTTAAATTTAATTACACTGTATGTTACTTCCCTACAATTTGCAAGGCTTTATGAGAGGTTATAAGTTTTTTTGTATAAATATGACCTACAATATCATCAGATTTTCATACAATTTCTAAAAGTGGATAAAGAGACCCACCTAAACAAATGAGAAAAAATATGCTGATTAATTTATTTACTAATTATCTACTAACTAACTGATTATTAAAAGTATCCAATATTGCATATATGTGAGTGGAAACGTTTGTGAAGTCAGGGGTTTTCAATTAATGGGATGGCCATCAGGTGTGAGTAGGCACCCTGATGTATTTAAAGAAAAAGACATTCATTTTGTCCAGGTGGGCAAGCTATTTAAATTAATAAGCAAGTCTCTGCTGTTGGTAGATGTGATTCCATTTTCCCTGGAGAGGTCATTTTATTAATTTGCTGCCTATGTTCCTAGCCTTTATGAGACAGCCTGTCTTATTTGTCATTGCTTCACATCTATACAGAATAGAGCACAAGGGGAGGATTAATATTTGAACAGATCTGTTTTGTCATTGCAGATATTGATTTGTCATAGGTTATTAGTGTTTCTACTGAAATGAGCCACCTGGATAAAACTCGTGATTCGTCTGATGCAATAAGAGTCAGGACTTGCAGTGCTGTTTGCTGCAGTAAAACATGAGGGGATAAGAAACTGTGGACACTGTATGGAACACTGTAAACATGAACACAAGGTTGTTGAGCATTGGGGGTCATGAGCTTGACTGGTTCTCCTTGTACTCACATGATTGATTACCACATGAGATTACCAGATAGCATGGTGAGGTTCACTTTCATCACCTCATAGGATTACCACAAGAGTTCTTTAGGGATAAGTTCTTCATGCACTCACTGGGTTCAGTGAGTAGATCCCATGCCTTCTTTGTATCACTGCTATACAGGTGATACTCAACTTTAAATTTTCTCTCCATCCACCTCCCAAGTTTCAAGACAGGTATCTGACTGTCTTTCTGATATCTCTGTTTGGATGCCAAAGCATCATCTGAAGTCCATTTTGGACAGGACTGAACTGAACTACCACTCAGCAAAGAACTCCCCAACACTGGATCTCCCAATCAACAAAGACAGCCTCACTGTCCATCTGGCCCACAGGCACAGCATTTTGGTGTGATTTTGGACAACAACCTATATTCTTCCCACCACATCACACCAAACACCAGCAGAAGAATGCATCCTATTCTGACCAGAGAAGCTGTTCACATCCTCATAGAGACTCTTGTCATTTCCAGGTTTGATTGCTGCAATTTGTTGCTTTATGCTCTGCCTTCATGTTCCATTGCTCTACAACTGATCATTCAGAATGCTGAAGCCCTTTCTGATTCACAATCTACCCAAGTTTTCTCATGTCACTCAATTACTGAGATCACTCCATTGACTTCCTGTTGCAGCCAAGGACTCTATCCTGGTTTTCAGGTGTCAACAGGATCTGTTATTTACACTCCTTGATTCAGAACTTGCCCTACAATGGATTGGCGCCCTGTCTAGGGTTGTTTCTGCCTTGTGCCCGGTGCTACCGGTGCTGCAACCCTGAATGAATGAATGATGATTCAGAACTACACACCTGTATTCCAACTCAGGTCTTCAGCTTCAGAGTGCCTTGTGTTTTATGTCATACCATCAGTATGTTTCACTGTTCAGGCTTCTGATTAGTGAAATGAGCATCCCTCACCAGACAGGATGGTACAGTGTCTCTCTTCCTTCTACATAAGTCTGAAGATGTTCCTCTGCTTCAGCTATACTCAAGTTTTTTCCGTCATCAGCTCCAGCCCCACTATGCCAGAGGGCAGTAACCCTTTCCTCTTCCACTTGGCTGGGGACAATGTGCCGCCAAGGACTTTCCCGCTGAATACTCAAGATCCTGAAGTGACTCTGTGTATCTCACTAAATAATGGCGATATAAATTCAATATTTTATTTATTTGTTAATATTTACTTAGTTTCTGTTTTTTTGATCTATTACTACAGACGTATTTGACTAAATAAATTTGTTTCATTCTTACATTTATCATCTAAGCCACCCAAGGAAGATGGTCCCCTTTTTGAGTCTTGGTCCTGTCGAGGTTTCTTCCTTAGACTGTTTAGGGAGTTTTTCTTTGCCACTGTCACCCTAGGCTTGCTCAATATGGGATTGGCCCTAGATATTAGAAGATAATCTAAAATTATAAAGCTGCTTTGAGACAATGCTACATAAGTACAATGCTATAAGTAAATCTGACTTGACTTGTACCTGGTCTTTGTATATTTTTTGTTAACTTCTCCTCAAGCTCTTAGTAGTTGTTATTATGTGTGCCCTTGGCATAAAGTGTGTGCTGAGTAGCATTAGTTTCTGGTCTAACTGGTGAATGAATACATATAGATTATAGACTATTTCAACTGGGTAAGAGCGCCTGACCAAATGATCTAAATGTAAATGTAATAGGCTAGAGTACACGATGCAAACGTTTTATATAGCATACAATAGCTATTTTTCATTTAGCATACATTTGCACCTTTGGGCCTACACAGGATATTATCAGAACTGAACATTACGTTAAGACACAGACAAATACAACAATTTGCTAACGTTTAAACACATGTAATGCGCACTTTTGCCCTGGACGGCACAGGTTTACAACCCACCCATATTCGCGTCCTCTTCTTGGATTGGATAGTAGCCTCTCGCCTTCGTTGCTGATTGGCTAGTAGCTCGAACTCGCAGGTGGGTTTGGAAGTAGCGCGTAGGATGCACGTCTGCAGAAATGCGGGTGGGAAATAGCACGATGCGCCGCATCCGCAGCATCCAGGAGCCGATGCGCTCAAGGTCGACGCGCAGAGCATGATGGGAGGTATCGGATTCACCGTTTTTAACGTGACATCACGGGATCCAGA
The DNA here is from genome assembly GCA_025084515.1 of Ancistrus triradiatus. NCBI lineage: Eukaryota > Metazoa > Chordata > Actinopteri > Siluriformes > Loricariidae > Ancistrus > Ancistrus triradiatus. The sequence continues at coordinate 67,743 of JAJAGP010002467.1, read as the reverse complement.
CGCATAGGACGCGTCATAGATCCATAAATTTGAGAACGAGAGGTCGCTCTGAATTGTGGCGATTTTACTGGAGGAGACAGCCGGTTTAAATGAAAGGGAAACGTGAGGATCTGCTCGTACCAGCTCTACTAGTCACCAGTCCGCTGTATATAGAGGTGTGTTGCTGGGTGTGAGAGAGACACAGGAGCGAACGGTCACGGCGTCCTAAAGGTATGACTTATTATTAGCTACTGTTGGAGTTATTAAATTCTGACTTCTCGTTTTGTGTTATAAATGTTACTCAAAAATTACAGGATTAATTATAAGGCGCCACATTGTAATGAAAATGATGCAGACATGCAATTTCTACACTAAGGCACTAAGACAGTTAGTACAACGCAAAATAACAAACTCTGGTAAGTAGATAAGTAAACAATTCGTCCTTATCGCTTTGTCTAATACTGGGTAGAAAAGCTGGTGTCAGCTATTTCGCAAACACCTGTTATACGCCGTCTGTAGAGACACACCACGTGATCTTCTTTAGGTTTTCTAACAATTGTCAATTCTTTTTGTGTTTAGGGAAGTCTGCGTTCAATCCTCTGTGTCACAGCGTGCAGAAGCGCACGTTCACCAGCTGTCCATCACTGCACTGAACGAAGATGGAGGGCGAGAAGGTGAGTAAGCTACGTGATCACTACAGTTTCAGCATCGCATTTCAGCAGTGAATTTATAAATTATGTTTTATTGTTGTTTGAAAAAATTATCAGTGCTATATCTTTGAACTCAGACACGTAACAGAGGGCCAATGCTTCAAGCAATCTATGTAGTTACTCAGAGGCAACACCATGGCAACAGACTGAGTAACAACTAGAGGTGTGCCATATTGTATGGGATTTTACTGATAACGATAATTAGATGATTATTTGGCAGTGTACATTTTGGGTTCATAGTATTCAAAACTTGCTTGAAGCCATCTCTGTCAAACGCCTGACTTGGCACCGCTTCTTTCATGATGTAACTGGTGACAGCATTTGTTATGCCTTGCCATCTGTTGCTTTTCTTGCCATATATGGCACTTTTTTGCAGATTGATTCTTCTAAAGGAGGATTGTGTTAAAGCTAGATATTCATACAGTTTGGTCAAAGTTTCAATAAGGCAAAATGCATGTAGACAATTATCAGCAATAATTACAGTACAGTAGCTGCTTCAATTGTAAGTGATCTAATGTTAAGAAATCCTAGTTTTAATTTAAGATTGTTGTTTTTAAGAGAGCTATCTGCCTTTACAGGTGTTTAAAACACACTCGAGTGTGTTTACATTTGCAGATGATGCCGGTAACAGACACAGTCTCAGTAGCGTGAGTGCTAGGTGATGATGCATTGCTACTAGCAGACAGTTGGTTTAACAGGAAATGAGAGCAGCACCTTCCTGAGTGGGATGGACACTGTCCCATTCTTAAAGATGGAATAGTAAAAATTCTAAAGGGTTCACAATAGATACAGTGGAGCAAAAAAGTATTTAGTATTTAGTATTTTCCACCATAATTTACAATTAAATTCTTTAAAAATCCTACAATGTGATTTCCTGGATTTTTTTCCTCATTTTGTCTCTCATAGTTGATGAAAATTACAGACCTCTCTCATCTTTCTAAGTAGGAGAACTTGCACAATCAGTGGCTGACTAAATACTTTTTTGCCCCACTGTATATACATTATATGCCAGATCTGTCCATAACAAACAAAAACAGACTGAAATTTAACTTTCAAAAGCAGTTAGCTGTGTCACTAATTTATTCTGTTCTATTCTATTCTATTCATTCAATGCTGGCTCTTACCAGCATGCTACCATTATTCCAGCCGTAGAGCAGCTATAGATAATAAACAATGAAAAGAGAGGAAAAAAAGCCCAACAAAAACTTGTGTATTTATTGTGTGCAAAAGTGCCATATGTTTATTACAGTGACACCAAAATTACAAAATACCCCTGGGTATTTTAATTAATTTACTTTCTTCTTGGGGGAATTGTGGTGGCGCAGCAGTTAAAGAATTGGACTGTAGAGAAGAAGGTCTGGGATTCAAATTTCACCTATATCAAACTGCCTCTGTTGGGTCCTTCAGCAAGGCAGTTAACCAACAATTGCTTGGATTGTTTAAAATGTATCAGTTGTAAGTTGCTCTGGATAAGAGCAGTAGTTAAATGAATAAATGTAAACGTCTCAATAAAGTACTCATGACATCTCAATTAGTTAATGCTAATGGTGTGTCTGTTATATTATTTAGAAATAAAGTACAAGCATATCAGCATACCAAAGCTCACATTGTATTAATAGGTCCTGGTGCAGAAAAAAATGCTGGGTGCTGGGCTGGGCAGCATAGCTTTACTAGCATGGTTAATGCTTATTCCACCAAACAGTTCTGAACTAGGATTGATTAACTAATTGTTTATTTCACTTTGTTTGTTCAAAGATTTATTAGATTTTGCTGGTGTTGTCAAGTTTGCACATGGTATTATGCACAAGGTCTTACTAAATCAGGAATGATAGGCCTTATTGTGGTCATATTACACACATCAACATTAGTGCAAACTCATCGCTTTGCTCTATTTTAAAAGTGCTTTGTGTAGGGTTTTTGGAAGCAAAATAGTCTGTAGCTATTTTTAGAGACATCACAGCTTACACCTGGCAGAAGCATTGATAATCGAACAAAACTACATGTATATTTCTGTATTTAACAGATTCTTTGATTTTGAAAGTGTGCTCTTTGAGATTTGAAATTGGAATCAAGAAGAGTTTACACATTTAGCCTACATGCTGTTTTTGTGAGTTTTTTGCATATAATGCCTTTGCACAAATTATCCATAGCATGTATTGCATTATTAAGCTTATTTTTTAAGTTGCTCTGGATGTTCCTCCTCATTGTTTATGGTGATGTCCTCTCCCAGACAGATTCATTACTGATTAGATTGTTTTATATGTCTAGCTTGTTATTTTCTTAATGGTCTATATAAGCAATTTCTGGCTGTACCTGCTTTAGAGAGCTTGCCTTATTTGTGAAGGTCGGCAAACACTTAGTCTTATTTGACATGTATATTCAGTAATCTTATCCATGTTATGCTGTGGCTATTGAGTACAGCTATGCCACTTGTAAAAGATATTTTATATTTAGATTTAATTTTAAATGTAATTTTATTTTGAAAGCGACTTACAAAATATGTAAATAGCTAAAGGTGCCATAATAAAAGGAGTGATATACCATATTTTTCGGACAATAAGGCACACTTAAAATCCTTTAACTTTCTCAAAAATTGACAGTGCGCCTTAAAATGCGGTGCGTCTAATGTATGAATTAATTCTGGTTGTGCTTTCTGACCTAGAACCGATTGTAGATGGTACACGGCGCTCATAAATCTGTCAAAATGTTTTAGCACGGCCTTGGTAGGTTACGAAGCTCGCATAGCGGAGTAATACGGTATGTGCTTCAGCATTAGGGTACGTGCATTCAGTCATTCATTTTCGAAGCGGATTTCAAACTCAACGTTATCAGTCACGCAGTACAACATGGACATAGAGCAGCTGTGAGAGAATTCAACATTAACGAATCAATGGTACGGAAGTGGAGGAAGCAAGAAGACGCCCTGCGCCAGGTAAAGACCAAACTGAGCTTCCGACGGAACTTAAGAGTTTTGTTTCATTTCATGCGCCTTATAACCCGGTGCGCGTTATGTATGAAAATAGACCCGTTAGCAGCCGATTGTTGATTTTGCGTCTTATAATCCGGTGCGCTTTATAGCCCGAAAAATATGGTATGTATTTGGGACAGTATGGAAAATGCAAATAAAAAATACATGCAGTGTTCCTTACATTTCCTTACATTTTATTTCAATGAAAACAGTATGAACCCAAGATATTTCATATATCTTTTTAGTAAACTGCATTTCATTTGTTAATAAAGATCCATTCCTGCATTTTAGGCTTGCAACACATTCCAAAAACAATTTACGGCTAGTAATGAGGTAAAAAAAAACTACATAATAATGTGATTTCAAACAGGTGATGTCAGCAGGTGATTATAATCATGATTTGGTACAAAAGCAATATCTACGAAAGGCTGAGTCTTTGAGGAGTAAAGATGGGCAGAGGATCTCCTGTTTATCAGCAATGCATAAGAAAATGATTGAAATGTTTAAAAACAATGTACCTCAATGAAAGACTGGAAGGGATTTACATACTTCAGTCCTAATATTATTTGGCTTGTTTTGCATTGTCTTGTTGAAAAATGCATGGATGTCGCTGGAAAAGATGTCATCTTGAATGCAGCTAATGTTGCTCTAAAATCTCAGTGTACTTTTCTGCATTAATGCTGCCGTCACAGAAGTGTAAATTACTTTTGCCAAGAGGACTGACCCAACCCCATACCATGACAGATCCTGGCCTTTGGACTTGTTGTAGATAATAGTCTGGATGGTCCTCTTCATCTCTGGTCTGGAGCACACGGTGTCCATTTCTTCCAAAAAAAGATCTGCAATGCTTTTTCCACAATACACATTTCCAGTGGTGATGGTCCATCCCAAATGCCTCAGAGCCCAGAGAAGTCGACGACACTTCTGGACATGGTTAACATAAGGCTTCTTTTTGCACAGTAACGTTTTAAGTGGCATTTGTGAATGTAACTCAGTGTTGTAGAGCTTGATTACGGTGTGATAAAGTAATCCCTTGCCCATGTGGTTCAATCAGCTGTTGTTGAATGCCTGTTCTAGAAGCAGTGCCGTTTGAGGGATCAGAGGTCATGCCTCTTCAGTTTAGATTCCTTGAATTCTTTAATGATATTATGCACTGTAGTGAGAGAAATATGTAAATCCCTTCCAGTCTTTCTTTGAGGAACGTTGTTTTTAAACATTACAATAATTTTCTTACACATTTGTTGATAAACTGGAGCTCCTGTGCCCATCTTTACTACTCACAGACTCAGCCTTTCGTGAATACTGCTTTTGAATTCACTACATTGTTTAATTTTTTGTCTCATTCTTATTAACAAATGAAATGAAGTTAACCAGAAAAAAACATGAAATATATTGGGTTCATACTGTCTGCAAGGAAATAAAAGTCAATGGAACATTGCATATATGTTTTTTGTTTGCATTTTCCATACCGTTCCAACTTTTTTTGATTTGGGGTTGTAGTAGGTCAGATATATCAGAGGAGTATGTCCTGAATGATGAGCCCTCCTTCCTTGCTGCACTTCCTCAGTAGATTCCCACAGGTAGACTCACCTGTCTTTGTGCAATTGAGTCTTTCTACACTCACATGTAGACTCACCTGTCTTGAGTCCTCTTGCAGAGAGGATGAGGCAGAGAGGGTGTTGCTACAGCTACCATTGTAACATGCTAAGCTCCAGAGATACTTTACAAGCCGATTAACCAGCAGCCCTGTTGTACTTTATGCCAAACCTCAGTATGTCCTGCCAGTGAATGCTAACATGCCATTAAAAGGTTCTAGAAATATTCTGGTTCTCCAGGTAAAAATAAAGCCTAATTTTAGAGTAAACAGTCCTTGCAATAAAATTTCTAGAATCCTTACAAATAATAATAGCAGCAACATAAGCCACCGCCACGACAACAATTAAACCACCAAGTAGGCTAGCATCAAACCATACACTCAATGTTTTAAATATTATTTTATTCACCTCATTTACTTAAATTGTCACTAGCACAATTAGTCCCACCAAATCACTCATAACAGATAATACAATTAATATATTATGTTTCAGGAAAAAAAACATTACTCTTGGTTAAAAAAAAGGTTTTATGTTGATCTCTGTGTGACTTTCATCTCTTTGTTCTGTATACGTAAGATTTTTTCAGCCACTAATTAAGAATCTGGGGCTGTATTCATAAAGATTCTTAATGAATCTAAGTTAGTGAGCTCCTAACTTAGCCTAAAACTCCTAGGAGTTTTAGCTTAAGAGTGATTCAGAAGCGATCTGAGAGCAACTCTGAGCAAGGAGAACACAAAAAACGTTTAACTCAATGAGGTGGTGGGGTTGAACCAGTTGCTAGGTATGATGCATTCCTTTGAAGACTGTGATTGGTTGTCTCACTCTCTCTCGCTCACACACACGCACTCTTAATTAGGGAAATACTGTATAGCCTATTTTAAGCCTTTGAAATAACAGGCATAGGCTATTTCTGCGTGTTTTACACTAATCACACATACCTGTTTATTAGCGTTATTTTATTATCAGTGTATTTAGAATGATGGTCATTTTTGTAGCCTACATAATCTATTGGATAGCCTATGAAGTCGAGAAGGTATGATTGCTGCCATGTCTAATCTATTTAACTGGTGGAGTTGGTTCATATGTAACTTTCATCTCAAGCATTACACCATTGTTGCGCTGTTAGCACATCTCTAATAAGGTCAAACACAAACATTATTCCTTCATGATTTAATCGGTAGTGTTTGATTAACTCACTGTTAGTCAGTGTTTGGAGAACATTTCTTCTGCCACGTTGTTTTACTGGATTTTTCTCCTCTGCTTAAGAGAACTCCTAAGCCTCTTAAAAGTCCTCCCTACTCCTAACAGTTTTCCACCTTAGGAGCTCTTTTAGGGGTTAAGATGATTTATGAATAACGTTTATCTCTACTAGGATCTACTCCTATATCTGAGAGGGAAACGCCCAAAATTCTAAGATTTTTCTTAGAATTTTGTCACTAGGAGCTGCTAGGAATTAGCACTAAGAATCTTTATGAATATGGCCCCTGACTCAGAATCAATTTCCCATGAGAGTTAGTATGACATGACTCAGGATAAATTCATTCGAGAGAAACAGAGTGGGAGTGGTAGAGTGGAATGTAAGATGGTTCCTGTTTTTTACAGATTGAACTGCCTTGTTTATTCGATGCATAAGAAATTTATTGCATATTAGGAAAATGTAACTGAAATATAGCAATTACTGGCCAATTTAACTTTAATGCACAGATAGAAGCTATATATACCAGAAGCTATTATATAGCAGAGGTTATTAAATGTGCATGGAACATTTTATAGATACATTTTTTTGCATTTTAATATGTGATGGGAAGGTGAACATAAAAGTCTTAATCTCAGACCATGAGTGGCTTGAGGATCATGTGGCTCAGTGGATTTTGCAGCTCTCAGCGTGTCCTCAGTGGTGTCCTCTACTGTATTCAGCAGGAAGACTGTGTATTTGGTTGTCACGTGTATGATGCTGTCTCATCTTACAGACCAAAACAAAATCACTTTGGGCCTCTATTGTGCTTGCGAAAATAAAGCACTCGTGACTGAATAAGTAACTGAAGGTTGTGTGTGTAATCAGGGTTGTTATGACTAAGTGTTGTGTTTTGAAGTTTTTCGAATTGCATGAATAGTTTTCAAAGCTTGACAAAGCTTGCAGAAAGGTCCCTTGTTGCGTCATTTCTTCTTTAAGTCAATTTCTGTCCTGTGCGAGCGATGAAGAGCACACATTTAACCTCCACATAGAGAGTTCTGTGTGTCATCACTGCGTTTCACCTTCACTACATTTCCCAGCACACTTCACTTCCACTGTGTCATCCACTCCCTCATTCTGATTCACCAGTTTACTGATCACATACACTGTTTCCACCATTTCTCATCAGTTTTACTGACATTTAAACATTTATGCTTCTGTTTACCGTTTTCAAAGTTTAATCGTCCCTGCAATCAGCACATCCTTCTTCAAAAGTTTAATCAGGGGTCCTGCAATCAGCACATCCTCACACCAAGTATTGCTTCTGTATTTTGAGTAGGACTGACTGTGTAAGATCACCACTCTAGTTTTTGACTTTGACGACAGTATAGTGTTTTGGATTACTCTGAATACTGCTGATAATATGAGTCCATCTAGATTATTACAGAAAACATGTGGATGGCAAGCTTCAGGTTGCTCTCTCACAAATGTCTAAGAGTGAGGGTCCTCAGTAAGTGGCTACCGCAAGCGTGATGTGACAGGGTGGAGCAGGGTGTGTCCCTGTTGGCAGCTGTCAAAACAAACAATCAGAGTTGTACTCATTATTGCATCAGCCTCTGTTCTTAAATAGTATATTTTACAGTATTGATGTCCAAAAATAGAAGCAAAAATAAAGATGTTTACACTGTGTTTTGGCATTGTAATGTTATCCATCAGCTTAGGCACAGATAAAGAAAAGCAGGAAGTAACGATGTGACTAAGGGTAGGGGCCTGAAAGGTTGCATGTGACATTATGGGGTGGTGGCTTTGGCATATTATACTATCTGTTGGCTTTACATAGATAAAGGAAATAGCAATTGTCTTTTGTTTACTTGAGTCTGTGTTCAACGCTTTGCAAATGTACATAGACATAGTCACATTACTGAGAATTCCTACTGTTTTACTCTTACAGAAACAAGTGACATGCTACCTCCTATTCTCTCTGGGGACAGCTGTTATTGGCTCACTGCAATTTGGCTACAACACAGGGGTCATCAATGCACCTGAACAGGTAAAACTGTGTGTGTGTGTGTGTGTGTGTGTGTGTGTGTGTGTGTGTGTGTGAGAGAGAGAGAGAGACAGAGAGAGCAAAACCAGCAAAAAAAATGAAACTGCAAGAAAGGAGATCAGCACTCACAAATGAACTGAGCCTCCAAAACAAAATAATCAAGCAACAGGATGACAGAAACAACATACAACCACACCATCCCCTCAACCAGAGCCACACCCACCCAAAACCCGCAAACACAACCACAGCCTTGCAATCCAGAAAGCCACGCACTGATACCCCCTGCCATTTGAAATAAAGACGAAAGACACGATGCTTCTACATCAGTGAATTTAAAGAAGACTCACAAAAATCCAAAAGAATCAGACATAACAGCAGAAGTAGTGATCCTCGTTGACTCATATGGGAAATTCCTAAATGAGGATCAGCTTTCTCCTGGACATAGGAAAGTGGCCAAAGTGTGGTGCCCCAGAACAGATGACGAACTTAAGCTCCTCACAAAAACATCACAGGAGAGCTGAGCCACATCATACAGGCACAAATGATCTCAGGATACTTCAGAACAAAGTGTCAGATTTATTATGGAACAAGCAGCAACAACAAGGTTCCCATCCTCAAAGATGGTAATCTCCACCATACTACCATGGAGAGATCTTCACCCAGACACCATAAAGAGAGTTAACGCGGCAGTATCTAGGGGATGTGTATTAATGGCCAATGTACATCTGGCACAGCACCCGAACATCAATATCCACTGCCTTCATGACCATGTCCACCGCCTCAAGGACCCCATATTCACCAGGACCCTGAAGGATGTCACCCTGGGTCGCAGTCCCAACAGCCATCAGGGGAAGCACAAAGGATTCAGCCCTCGCATCCCATACCATCCACCTCCAATGCAAAGCACCAAAACCCACCCACTGACCCTTCACTGCCACAACACCACCCATCACTAACGGATCCACGACAACCCTACACCCAGAGTGACTAGTCCAAAACAAGTTCATCACAGAGAAAGGCAAGACCACAAACAGTGCTTCAGAAGAATCGTCCAACTCAGTAGCTTGAACAACGGAGCTATGAAGCTGCAATGAAGAATTTTGCAAACAGCAGTTCCACAGACCTCGGTGAGATCAAGCAGCTGCTTACTCTCATGAGCACCAAACTGCTTAAAAATGTTACTCTTAAAAATGTAACTAATTTAGATTCTTTATTCTCAATAAATGTACATTAATATAGCCAGTTTCCTTTTTTACATGTATATCTCCATTTAAACACTACTTCTAAGAATGAGACCGCTAGCCATTACTTTGTGGAACATACAGGGCATCAAATTCTTATTGTTCAGATGCAGAAGTCAAACTCTGGATTTTTAATAAAACACCAAAAACATGGATATCATAATCCTTCAGGAAACCTGGTGTAGATCCACCACTCACTGTCCCAAAGATTACAAAGAAACCATCATCTCCTCGACTAAAAACCCAGCAAGCAGGAGAGGTAGAGAATCTGGTGGAATTATAATATGGTTTAAATCAGAATTATCAAACCATGTAGAAGTGGTAAAATCACAAAAAACACACATTTGGCTCAAAATTAAAAGAAATCTAAACAGTCCAAAAGACATCTTTTTTATGTGCAGTATACATACCACCCAGTGACTCCCTGTATTATAACGAGGTCCACACTGAGATCTGCAGCTTCCAGGCTCAGGGAAGTGTGCTGATCTGTGGAGACCTGAACACACGCATTGGATCTCTATCCAACCTCAATACTGAGCAAGGCAACAACTACATACTGCAAATGGACATCAGTACCCCAGAAACATCACCAACCTTCCTCGCAACAACTCAGACTCCCAAACCAACAAAAATGGAAAGGATCTAGTATAGCTCTGCCATAGCCTGGATCTGTACATCATCAACGGTAGGTTGGACACATGAGGAAGATACACTTTCTATTATGAGGCAGGCTTGCACCGCTAGAGGGTGGCATTGGCTTGTTTGTCTCGCTGGTACGGGTTTCGTATGGTGATCATGCCTGCACTGATCTTAATAGGTGCTTATCACCTTATTGGCGACACCAGGGAGCTCAGGTGTTTAAGAGCTTGCCTGAGCACCGTTGGGTGTTGCAGCCTGACCTTCGCATCAGTCTGTCATCTCCTTGCGTGCATTTTGCGGTACTTTGGTCAGGGAAAGAGGTGTAGCTGCACCGAGCTCACCGTGCCACTTAGCGCCATACCTGGGCCTGCTGCAATGCCTAGCTCTGTACCTGAGCACACCGTGCCTCCTATCTCCGTACCTGAGCCGTTAGCACCGCCTAGCTCCATACGTGAGCACGCCGTGCCTCTTAGCTCCGTACCTGAGCACAACACACCAACCCCTGTGCCTCGGTCATTTGCGCCGACCCCTGCACATGGCCACTATCGCTGACCCTTGCACCCTGATCGTTTGCACTGACTCCTGCGCCTCGGTCACTTTCGTTGACCTCTATGCCAAATTTTGTTGCCTTCTGTTCACCTTAGCCAGGTGACACTCGCTGATCTTTGTCATTGGCCTTGGCGGTTCCAGATTCGGTCACCAAGCTCTGCCCCTGCACTGCCAGCGCTGAGCTCTGCTCCTGAGCCGCCAGTGCCAAGCTCTGCCCCAGATCAGCTGGCGCCGAGCTCAACCCCGATCCGCCAGCACCGAGCTCTGTCCCTGAGCTGCTCGCAGCTAGCCCTGAACCAGCTTTGAGCAGCTAGCCCTGAGTCTTGCGCCTGGCTCTTGCTGGCCCACCCTCCCATTTGGCCCCTATTTGAAGGTGCGTCCTGCCTACTGGCGGCTCCCCGGACGCCATATGCTTAACCCTGAGCGTGTTCCACAAGCTAGGAGAGGTACTGAACATGCTTAGGGGGGGGTTCTATTACGAGCCAGGCTTGCGCTGCTAGAGGGCGGCATTGGCTCGTTTGTCACACTGGGGTGGGTTTGGTATGGGGAACGTGCCTGCGCCGATCTTAATAGACGCTTATCACCTTATTGGCGACACCTGGGAGCTCAGGTATTTAAGAGCTTGCCTGAGCACCAAGCTCTTGCAGCCTCACCTTTGTGTCGGTCCGTGTAGGACTCCGTCACTCCCTTGCGTGCATTTTGTGGTGCTTTTGTCAGGGAAAGAGGTGTAGCTGGTGGTTTGAAGACCGCCAGTAATTGTACGGTTTAGAGGCCGAAGGTACTGTAGGGCATAGATTTTAGCATAGGGACAGATTCTTTGCACACTCCCCCGTAATCTTACGGCCTCGCCGTCCCTCGGCGGCTCCCTGGCGCGCTCTCTCTCCAGCGGCGAGCTCCCCGCGTTCTCCCTCACTGCTGCAGCCCTTCTGGGCTTGCCCCTCTTCTACAAAACATAAGGCACAAGGCAGCATGACTCGGACGCGAAATAAGAGAAGCGAGGCAGATTAACACCATGCAGCATTCCTCTAGCGTGAACGCGATCAGGGAGTTGGCGCCCCCCCCCCCCATCCCCCCCGGCGATAGCGTTCACTCTTAAGGAGCGCTGCATGGCGTTAATCCATCTCACTTCATTTATTTCGTGTCCGAGTCATGCTGCCTTGTGTTTTTGCTTGTTTTTGTGTTTGGGCAGAACTGTGAGTTCGCCTCGCGTGGCTGCGGGAATTGTAGAGTATTCCCGAAGCTCTTCCTAGCACAGCTCGCTCTCTCTCTCTCCTCTGTGAGCTGCGCGTTCGGTGCACGTGCAGTTCGAGTGAGAGAGTGCTCACTCCGTTCTCTTTGTACGGAACACTCTTTCCTTTTCTGTTCCCCAGTTTAAGTTACTGCAGCGCATTCTAGCACTGCAGGATATTTTTTCCATTTTCCCATTTTATTTCCTTATTTTATTCTACCTCCCTGCTTTTGAGTCCATCCCAGAACGGCACGTTATTATGCCCTTAAAGGCTTCCTTTTTACTTTGGCATTCAACAGCTGAGTGGTGTATGGTGTTAAGTGTGTGAGCCCTCACGCCTCAGACCAGAGTACTATCCCCAGTAAGCTGCACAACATTAGACGTAGACCTTACAAATGGGCTGAGAATAGCCCAGAAGAGTTCCAGAAAGCGATCAGGACTTATGAATTACAAACATTATTAAAAAGCTTTCTGGAATCAACATACACTTCCAGCATTAATCTGGCAATTAGACACCTAAACCACATTTTTACTGAAACCGCCCAAATTTGCAAATTGAAACAAATGAAAAACAAATCAGATAAACCAAAAGAAAACAAATGGTTTGATCAAGAATGCCAACAGCTCAAGAAAGAGTTAAGGAAGTTATCTAAAAAAAAGCACAGAGACTCAAAACACAGATTTACACCTTCAGTACTGTGACACTTTAAAAATGTATAAACGTACACTCAGAATCAAAAAAGCTCAATACACAAGAGCCCAATTAAGACTGATTGAAGACTCCATAAACACAAACATCTTCTGGGAGCACTGGAATAACCTTAAAAAGCAGAAGCAAGAGGAGCTGGCTATACACAATGGGGATATTTGGGTTAATCAATTTATGTCACTTTATAAACAATGACTGTAAGGGCACGGTGGCTCGGTGGGTAGCATCGCTGCCTCACAGCAAGAAGGTCCTGGGTTCAATCCCAGGGTGGAGTGGCCTGGGTCCTTCCCCATGACCGCATGGGTTTACTCCGGGTACTCCGGTTTCCTCCCACGGTCCAAAGACATGCATGTTAGGTTAATTGATTACACTAAATTGGCCTGGTTTGAGTGTGGTCTCTTGCGACAGACGGAGCGACGCGTATGTTGGAGTATTCTCGGTCGCATCAAAGTGGTGGGCGGACCCCACATCCGGCGGGACAGGCGCCAGGAAAGAAGAAGAAGATAAACAATCAACTATAAATTCAGGTCATGAACAAAAATCTATAACTGAAATTCTAAACACATTGGAATTGGCTATTAAAGACTCCCACAACAATCTAGACTATCAGATAACAGAGCAGGAACTTAAAGCTAAATTTACAAAGTCTCAAACCAAACAAAGCAAGTGGACCTGATGGCATACTGAACAAAATTATAAAAAACACAAGCCAGAACTTTCAGCTGTCCCTTCTCAAAGTGTTTAACATGATTCTGAGTGTAGGTTATTTTCCTGACACCTGGACTCAAGCTCTCATCACACCCATTTTCAAGAGTGGAGACAGATTAGACCTTAGCCGGGGCACCTGTGTGAGCAGTAACCTGGGGAAGCTCTTCTGTAGCATTATCAACTCCAGAATCATTAACTTCCTTATGAATCACAGTGTCCTGAGTAGTCAAAGTCAAAATTGGATTTATACCAAATCACCGCACCTCAGATCATATTTACACCCTACACACACTAATTCACCAATATGTAAACCAAAAGAAAAATCAAATCTTTGTTTGTTTTATAGATTTTCAGAAAAGCATGGACTCCATTTGTCACCAAGGCTTATTGCATAAAGTTCTAGAAAGTGGTGTAAGGGGTAAAACATATGACATCATAAAATCCATGTACACAAACAATAAATGTGGCATAATTATTGGTAATAAAAGGACCAACTTCATCTCTCAGGAATGTGCAGTGAGACAAAGCTGCTGCTTAAGCCCTACACTATTTAATATTTACATTAACTAATTATCCTCCATGTTGGGAGTGTTCTGCAGCCCCCGGTCTCACCCTGCATGACTCAGAGCAAGTTCCTGCTGTATGCAGATGACCTGGTCCTGCTATCCTCCACTGCATAGGGTCTACAGCAGAACGTAGACCTACTGCAGCAGTTCTGTCAGGCCTGGGCTCTGGCAGTCAACCTGAAAAAGGTCAAAACGTTCATATTCCAGAAAATAGACAGATCTCAGGGAAACACACACTTTACCTTAGGAGCACACACAATAGAAAGCTGCAAAGAGTATAACTATTTAGGACTGTGAGGTGTGGAGACCTCTCTTTATATAATAAATGGGATAAACACCCAGACGAAACTACTCGCACTGAATTCTGCAAAATAATTCTACAAGTCCACAAAAATACAACACATAACGCATGTAGAGCAGAATTTGCAGATTTCCTCTACTACTGAAAATCCAAAAAAGATCCATCAAATACTGGCTACATGTAAAAAGCAGCGATCCAGAATCTTACCATTTTAAAGCCCTGCAGTACCAAAAGCTAAGCAAAGTGCCAAGTCTCCTCATAGAGCTGGTCTTAAACCTCAACCCACAATCCCACGTTAACACTACACTAACCCACTCTAACACCACACCACTTCAGGACCAACCAAACCCAATCAATCAGATCAGAGTAAACCAAATTATAACACAACAAAAACAAAACTACATCACTCATTGGAAGAAAGAAACTGCAGCACAGACTAAAATGCAGTGCTATCTGGCCCTAAATTGACAGTACACTGTAGTACCTGAGCACAGTGACTGATCCGAGACACAGAACCATGCTGAGCAAACTGAGAATCGAATACAGGCCGATACAAGAAATCCTGGCTTCTTCCAGAGCTGAAAGTGTGCACACACTGCAGCAGTAACAGTGAAGAAACAGAGCTGCACTTCTTAACAGAATGCACCAAATACAGCTCTGTGCGAGAGAAATACTTTAAAATATTCCAAAAAATTCACCTCCAGTTCTGCTTCCTAAACAGCTGTGAAAAACAGAACTTCCTGTTAGGAGAGCAGAGGGAGAGCTGCAATCTTGCTGCACAATACATATCAGCCTGCCATGATCTGAGGGACAGTGAGTGACGCACCTGAACACACACACACACACACACGCACACACACGCACATGCACACGCATTTAGGCACCAAGGACTTAAACATCAAGTAGAGTCTTGTGTCTCACATTAAGGGAAATAAGACGAGTGGCAGTGAGTGGAGACGAGTGCAGGATATTTATAAATATCCGTGTGTGTAATCAGCTGATAGAGTGATAGGTAGCTGGGCGAATCGGATCATGGTGGGTGGAGACTTGGCCTGGAGTGTGTATGAGACATACAGTACATAAATGGGACAAATCATGCCTGTCATTTATGAATCATTTCAAGGGTTTTATGCAGGCCTATTCTGGTTGTATTATCAGAGATAATGGCAGCTATATCACTAAATGATTTCTTGCTAAATATTGCCTTAACAAGTAACAGCAGTCCTTGTTCACTTTATCAGAAACTGCGTGCATTCTTCAATGACTCATGGGTGGAGCGTTATGGCAAGCCCATCCAGCCTGGAGTGTGTACTATTGTGTGGAGCTTAGCGGTGGCCATCTTCAGTGTTGGCGGAATGGTGGGTTCCTTCAGCGTTGGCGTCATTGCCAACAAGTTTGGCCGGTGAGTAAAAATAAATCTGTCAGTGGTCAGGCAATGATTTTAGATCAGCGGTCTATCAGTCAGCATTCAGACTTGAATGCAAATAATCTGTTGCAAAAGCAATCAACAACAGAGAAAGAATTGTACTGAATTCTCATCTTGTTATTAGCATTAATCTTTAAGAAGTGATGACTGAGTTAGTGATGCCCTGTGTTGGACTGTCACCCTATTTACCGTATTTTTCAGACCATAAAGCGCACCGGATTATAAGACGCAATATCAACGATCGGCTGCTAACGGATCTATTTTCATACATAAAGCGCTAAAAGGTAACATAAAGGTTATAAGACGCATTAAATGAAACAAAACTCTTAAGTTCCCTCGGAAGCTCAGTTTGGTCTTTACCTGGCGCAGGGCGTCTTCTTGCTTCCTCCACTTCCCTACCATTGATTCGTTAATGCTGAATTCTCTCACAGCTGCTCTATGTCCATGTTGTACTGCGTGACTGATAGCGTTGTGTTTGAAATCCGCTTTGAAAATAAATGAATGAATGCACGCACCCTAATGCTGAAGCCACATACCGTATTACTCCGCGATGTTTCCTGACTACGGTGGCCGTAAGCTTCGTAACTTACCAAGACCGTGCTAAAACATTTTGACAGATTTATGAGCGCCGTGTACCATCTACAATCGGTTCTAGGTCAGAAGGCTCAACCAGAATTAATTCATACATTAGACGCACCGCATTTAAAGGCGCACTGTCGAGAAAATTAAAGGATTTTGAGAAAATTAAAGGATTTTAAGTGCGCCTTATGGTCCGAAAAATACGGTAGTGGGTATTCCTGTCTTATGCCCAATGGTTCCTAACAGCCCTTGGTTTAACGTGAAGTTGTTACCAAAGAGAAATTATTAAACTGAACAGTGTTTGCTGGTTTGGAAAAAAGAGATGGAAAAATAGCTGATTATATTGATTTCTTAGACATTTTGAAATAGTTTGTAAAATAACAGCTGGTTGATATTAAAGGCTATCTTTTGTAAAGTTTAACTATGACTTTATTAATTAGTCATAGTGTGATAGCTGTTGTTAAATATCAGATAACAAAAACTGTAAATTATATCTGTCTTTTTGTGCTCAGATTATCGTTTTGATTTCAGACATTCAGGATTTGTACGTTTAGCCAGCTCAAATATGGAACATTGTCTGCCGAAACCTGTAACACATGACATATTTGATTAAGTCTTCACAGTTTGTTAAATTAATGTGCAACCACTTTCTTAATGAATTTGTATTTGCTTGGGAGTGGACTGAGACCTCCTTTCTCAGGCTTGTGCTATTTCTGTGTTCTCACTTGCTTCAGAATACCAGACCAAGGTGTAGATGTAGCAAGGTTTTATTCAAGTGGACTAAATCTTACAGTCTCTTTTTGGTTTTGTACATTTATTAGTGAAATTCATTTGCTCTGCATAATAGCAGGGATACAAAGGAAATGTGGCTTTTTAAATTTGATTAGGAACTACTCAAAGTGAGTCAGTGAAGATGAGAAGTATGATAAACACTGCTATTATAAACCCTACATCTCTTTGCCTGTTTTACTAGAATGGTACACTTTGTTTGTACAATTACATTTACATCTAGTCATTTAACAGACGCCTTTTTCCGGAGTGACTTATAACTGATACAATCTTGCAATCTAAGCAGTTAGATTATGTGTTAAGAGCCTTGCTCAAGGCAACAGTGACAGATGAGGCAGTTGAACCCTGGTCCACAACCCAGTAGCTTAACCACGAAACCACGATGGTCCCTTGTGCTTAGTACAATTTGTTACATTTTGTACTTGTTTAAACTACTAATTTCAAGCTCCTCACCTCTCGCTCTGACATGCTCTGTCCCCTTTCTGTCTTGGCAGACGCAAGTCCATGTTCCTGGTGAATATCCTCGCCTTGATTGGTGGAGCTCTGATGGGGTTGTGCACTATTTTCTCTTCTTTTGAAATGGTTATTGCAGGACGACTGGTTATTGGCCTCTTCTGTGGTCTTTTCACTGGGTTGACCCCCATGTACGTGGGAGAAGTTTCACCCACTCCTCTCCGGGGAGCATTTGGGACTCTGCATCAGCTCGGTGTGGTCGTAGGCATCTTGATTGCCCAGGTGAACTATTTAATATATGTTTATATAACACACCAAGAGAGAGAGAGAGAGAGAGAGAGAAAGAGAGAAAGAGAGAGAGAGAGAGAGAGAGAGAGAGAGAGAGAGAGAGAGTAATTAATACAAAGTGTGAGAGGTGATAACATTCTGCTGCCTTAACTGTTAACACAAAAACAGTTGTATTTTTCTTGTCTTTATTCAATACACTATGTAAATAGTCATAGTCCAGGCTGAAAAGCAGCCTTAAACCATGACATTCCTTCCACCATGAACCATTACTAGAATAATGCTGCTTTTATAAACCAAGCATTTCTTTGCAAAGAAGTGGCTTTCTTTCAGTAAAACCATTGTAGATATACTTAAAGTACTGACTGTTTCCTCTACAACTGTAACGATAATGCACGCTGACGGGCTTGCATCAGTCTAGTTTAACTGTCTTTCTTCTGTCTCCTGTTTGCTTCTGTCTCTCATCCTGGTTTGTCCCCTGCTCTTTGTCTTTGTATCTTAGTCTCTGCTCCCTTGTGTAGTCCCTTGTTCTATGTTTAAGCTTTGGTCATTTTTTAGCTTTGTTTGTTATACCTGTTAGCATTTGCTTTGTTAGCCTTTCTGTTAGTATTGATTTGTTAGCCTGTTAGCTTTTTAATTTTTATGTGTTCTCTGTTAGCCTTAATTAGATTTGGTTGTTGTCTTATGTGTTATTCTATTTTAGTCGTTTCTGTTATCGTTCTCAGTTCATGTTTGCTTGGTCTGTTTGTATTATTTACTATGTTCTCTATAAATAAACCCCAGTCACTTGCGTGTACGGTGTCCTTCCTTGCCCTGAGCATGACAGAAAGCCAGACCACTATAAAGACATAGCAAGTGTGTACCCTATGCTTCGTAGCATGTGGTCAGAGTCCTCTGAGGACGAATACCCAGAGGATGTACCTAAATGGGAGTATCAGTCTCCCCTAACCCTGGTGGGTATGGACTCAGAAGTGAAGGTGGCCAGTCCGGCCAGCACCCTCCAGATACTGAACCATGGACTCTTCCGCTCGGCCAAGAAGCACCAGAGAAAGAAATGATCCGTCGCTCGCCAACTGTTCGCGGGGGTCACTTACCTCCTGGGCTAAGCCAGATTCAGCACTTAGTAGCCACAACTGGATGCCTGCACCCACGCCTTTGCTTCTGACCCGAGCTCACCTGGCTGTGGCGGAAGCCCAGTGGATACTCTTGTGATCTTGGGGTCTTGTGATCAATGCGTACTGCCAGAGAAGCGATGGGGTTTGTAGTACAGATTGCAAAGGAGCTTGAGGCAGAGAGGCTCATCCTGGACTTACTGGCAGTGCTGGGAGCATTCAACTCAGCGGTGGCCCAGGGCCTCACTGTTGCTGGATCGTGGGTCGTCTCACCACCCGTACCTCCAGAGTCCAACGTGGCAGTGCCCCCACAGCACCAGAGGCACTCAAGATGACGTCTGTTCCGGAATCACCCAAGAAGATGTCAGCCCCAGAGTCTTTCCAGAAGTCGCCTCTTCCAGGGTCTTTCCAGAATACGTCAGTTCCAGAGCTAGTCATGACGTCATCCATTGCTGAGTCAGTCGCAACGACATCCGTTCCAGAATCCATTACGACAACGTCATTTCCTGAATCGGTCAAAATGATGTCCGTCCCAGAGTCATTTAAGGAGATGTCCATTTCTGAGTTAGTCAAGAAGACGTCGGTTACAAAATCTGTCTCAATGACATCTGTTCCAGGGTCCAGCCAGGAGACGTCTGTTCCTTGGCCTGACCAGAGGATGTCTGTTTCAGAGATTGTCCAAAGGACGGTCGTTCTAGAGCAGGTCACATTGATCCCAAGACCATCACGCAGGCGACACCCACTCCAGAGACCATCACGGCAGCACTCGCTACAGAATCAGTCATGCCGACACCCGCTACAGATTCAGTCAAGGCGGCGCCCACTACAGAGACCATCACAGTGACCCCGCTTGTAAAACATCCCCCGGCCACACCACTCGCAAGGCACCCCTTGATGGCAACACTGCTTGTCAGCGGCTCAACAACGACACCGTTCGTCAGCATTTTGAGGGTGATACCACCTGCCAGCAGCTTGATGGTGACCTCAGCCCAGGTCCTCACAGCAACAGTGGTCCCCAGGGACTCCAGGTCATAGACTGTGCCCTCCACATGGTCGTTGATGCTGCCTGCATCTTCGAGATTGCATGTGGCACGTCAGGTGGTTCCCGCAGCTCCGCCTGCACCACCAGGACTGTCTGGCCCTGGACTAATGGGCCCATTAATAGCCCCATGGATTAGAACTGTGCCTGTGTGTCCTGTGCGTCCAGTCTCATCCCCTTCCTCCTTGTTGTCTCCTCTCCTCCTTAGTCTTGTCCTCTATTCTGGCCCCTTGCTTTGTTTTTTCGTCCGTGTTTTGTTCTGCTTCCTTGGGTTAGTCTGGGTCTGGCTTTTGTCTTCCTGTCCTTTCCGCTTCGGAGATGCACCTTAAGAGGGATGATGCAAGCTGAAGGGCTTGCATCAACTTAGTTTAACTGTCTGTCTTCTGTTTCGACAGCAGGTGGGGCTGTTACCACCTTCTGTCCTTTCCTATAAATACCCGTCTTCCTGTTCACTTTCTTGTCTGGCCTCTTCACTTCCTGGTTTGCCTTCGCTCCCATTTGCTCCTGGCTCTCATCTTGGTTTGTCCCCTGCTCATTGTCTTTGTATCTTAGTCTCTGCTCCCTTATGTAGTCTCTAGTCATCTTTGGGTCCTTGTTCTATGTTGAAGCTTTGGTTGATTGTTAGCTTTTTGTTTGTTATACTTGTTTGCATTAGCTTTGTTAGCCTTTTTGTTAGTATTGATTTGTTAGCCTGTTAGCTTATTATATGTCTTCTCTGTTACCATTAGCCTTGGTTGTTGTCTTATGTGTTATTGGATGTTAGTTGTTTCTGTTATCGTTCTAAGTTCATGTGTGCTTGGTCTGTTTGTATTATTTACTATGATCACTGTAAATAAACCCCAGTCACTTGCATGTATGTCTGACTCCCCTGTCCTTCCTTGCCCTGAGCATGACAACAATCCACATTTCAGTTCATTATTTGTACTCCTTGCTTTTGGAGAAGTTGTTAGCCAAGAGGATCACAGTTTTCCAGCCTAGACAGTAATATTTGCGAAATATAGACAGAGAAATTTTGTTGTTTTTGGTTGGATGAAGGTAATCACGAGAATAATTACTGTAGATTTACAATTTTTTTCTTGCAACTGTATAGACTTACATGTGTGCTTCATATCTGCTTTTTCACTGCATGCAGATCTTTGGCCTGGAGTTTTTGTTGGGCTCAGATAAGCTATGGCCAGTATTGCTGGCTTTGACTGTGTTGCCAGCTGTACTACAGTGTATTTTGTTACCATTTTGCCCTGAGAGCCCCCGTTACCTCCTTATTAACCTCAATCAGGAGGAGCAGGCTCGGAAAGGTGAGGTTCTAACACATTCTAAATTTCGCCAAAATGTTCATGCTAGAGTTAGGGGTGTGCGATATTGACTGCTTTGTAAAATATCTTTGTAAAAGTCTTACATTGTAAAAACAAATGTAAAACCTTCTACAGATAATGGGTTACAATTTGGCCATGTGAATCATACAATTTAGGCAGAGTTGTGTTGACTGAAGTATTTTTGGCCAGGCAGTCTTATACAGTGGAGGAAATAAGTATCTGACCCCCCTCTGATTTTGAAAGTTTGTACTCTGACAAATAATTAAACAGTCTATGGTTTTTATGGTAGCTTCATTTTAACAGTGAGTGACTGAATATCAAAAAGAGATTCTAGAAAATTAAATAATATTTAAATTAAAAATAATTTGCATTTCATTGAGGGAAATAAGTATTTGATCCCCTAAAAACCATTACTAATGTTGGCTTCCACAGAGCACTGGCACACCCTAATCTCAGTGAAGTCGTTACCTGCATGAGAGACACCTGTCCCAAATTGTCACCTGTATAAAAGGCCACCTGCCAGCAGACTCAGTGATACTCCAACATCTCCACCACGGGTAAGATTAAAGAGCTGTCTAAAGATGTCAAGAACAAAATTGTTAGAAGCTGGATGAAGTTAGAAGTATGAAGCTGGATGAGAATGTGACAACTGTTGGTGGAATTATTTGGAAGTGGAAGAAGTACAACATTACTGTCAATCGACCCAGGCCTGGAGCTCCATGCAAGATATCACCTCGTGGAGTCTCATTGATCATGAGAAAGGCTAAAAATCAGCCAAGAACTACACGAGAGGAGCTGGGTAATGATCTCAAGGCAGGGGACCACAGTCTCCAAAAAAAACATTGGTAATACACTGAGACGTAATGGTTTAAAATCCTGCAGTGCACGCAAGGTTCCTCTGCTCGAGAAGGCTCACGTCCAGGCCCACCTCAAGTTTGCCAATGAACATATTAATGACTCCGAGAGAGACTGGGAGAAGGTGCTGTGGTCAAATAAGACCAAAATTGAGCTATTTGGCCTCAACTCAACTCGACGTGTTTGGAGGAAGAAAAATACAGAATATGACCCCAAGAACACCATCCCCACCGTCAAGCATGGTGGTGGAAGTATTATGTTTTGGGGGGTGTTTTTCTTTTAACGGCTCAGGCCAACTTAACCGCATCGATGGGACGATGAACGGGGCCATGTATCGCAAAATCCTGGGTGAGAACCTCCTTGCCTCCGCCTGGGCACTGAAAATGGGTCGTGGATGGGTCTTCCAGCACAACAACGACCCAAAACATACATCCAAGGAAACAAAGGAGTGGCTCCATAAGAAGCATATCAAGATCATGGAATGGCCTAGCCAGTCTGCTGACCTCAATCCCATAGAAAATCTATGGAGAGAGCTGAAGCTTCACGTTTCCAAATGTATGCCTAAAAACCTTAAGGATTTGGAGATGATCTGCAGAGAGTGGGCCAAAATTACTCCTGAAGTGTGTGCAAACCTTATAAAAAAACTATAACAAACGTCTGACTGCTGTGCTTGCCAACAAGGGTTTTGCCACCAAGTATTAAATGATGTTTTACTAGGGGGTGAAATACTTATTCCTCCAGTCAAATTAAAATAAATTTTTATTTCTCATTTCATGTAATTTTCTCAGTTTTTCTTTTGATATTCTATGCGTCACTGTTAAAATAAAGCTGGCATAAAATTATGAGACGTTTCATTTTTTTTTTTGTATTAAAACCTTTAAAGTCAGTGGGGGATCAAATACTTATTTCCTACACTGTATCTTGGGTCTAAAGTATTCAAAATTATGAAATTTACTTACATGAAAGACTGGATTTTTCTCATTTTTTCAGTGTGAGATGCTAATTCACCAAAAGGTATGATTCACCAATAATTGTGTAGGGCACTGTATGTTATGCAAAAATGTTAAGGTGATTTAATGTTTTGCTACTTAAGCTTTTCAAATGAAGATTTAAAAGATTGGCCTATGGCGAATGTGTTGATGTAGCCATGTGTCTGTTGTGAATACAGCCACTGATGCTGATGGGATGTTAAATGAAACTAATAAACAATAATAATCTGTTCCTAAAACAGAGCAAGTCTCCTTTATTTTAACACTTCAACTGATTTCAAACAGTCCAACCTTTTTTAACCCCCCTTTTGGTTTTCCAGCACTGGTCCGTCTCCGTGGCTTTGAGGATGTATCAAAGGATATGCAAGAGATGAAGGAAGAGAGTGCAAAAATGAATATGGAAAAGAAAGTGACCATCTCAGAACTCTTCCGCACTGCCAAGTATCGCCAGCCACTTCTGATCGCCATCATGCTTCAGCTCTCCCAGCAGCTGTCTGGCATCAATGCTGTGAGTGAAGTGCACTGCAAAGCACTTCACACAGTTCAAAAATACATGACAGTTATCACTTAAATAGCATGTTTTTCCCCCATAGGTGTTCTACTACTCGACAGGTATTTTTGAGTCTGCAGGTGTGACACAGCCCATATACGCTACCATCGGAGCTGGAGTTGTGAACACTGTTTTCACTGTGGTATCTGTAAGTACACGTGCATCTGGACTTGAAAAGTACTTGTAAGTGTGATGCTTTAATGTTCATATCCTGTGCTTCTTTTCCATGTAGCTCTTTCTTGTTGAGCGAGCTGGACGAAGGACTTTGCACCTTATTGGCTTGGGCGGTATGGCAGTTAGCGCCCTGTTTATGACAATCACTCTGGTATTGGTAGGTCGCACCAGCATTGGGCAGTGATGTAACATTATGAAATACAGATCAGTGGATATATCTAATAGCATAGTGTTATAATAATTGTTAAAATACTTGAATTATTCAAAAATATTAAATATTGAATTTAGATATATTGTTATATGTGCAATTAGTGTGATATTACATACACAGACATATTAAAACAGAGGATTCCTAACATCTCACACATTCTGTTTATTGACCTTTTGCTTGGATCACAGTTTTGTTTCTGTGCCCAAACAGGACCACATCCCGTCTATGAACTACCTGAGCATTGCAGCCGTGTTTGCCTTTGTGGCTATGTTTGAGTTGGGACCGGGTCCCATCCCATGGTTCATTGTGGCTGAACTCTTCTCCCAGGGGCCACGTCCTGCTGCCATGGCCGTTGCTGGATGCTCCAACTGGACGGCCAACTTCCTTGTCGGCATCAGTTTCCCTAAACTGTCGGTTAGTGATGCATTTATAGAAATTACAATTCATGTCATTGTATCAATGCAGTCTCTTTTGCTTTTGTTTAATCTCACATGGATAATATAAGAAAATCTAAACTTTAACTGAACTAAATATATTGTATAACAGAAAGTGTCACAATAATTGACACCAATGTATTTTTGTATTTTGTGTAACTGGGACACCCCTGCTCTGGTAACATGATGGTGTCCCTAGAGAATAGGACGGAACCCACAAAACCCACTGTACAACATAATGAGTCTTTTTCTTTGGTGTAAGATATAGTATACAGTGCATTCAGAAAGTCTTCAGACCCTTTCACTTTTCACATTTTGCTATGTTGCGGCCTTGTGCTAAAATAAACAAAAATGTTCAGAATTCATAATCAGGATTATGATGCGGGCAGCTACAGGGAGTCAGTGAAGGACGTAGCAGTGGAGTAACCTGAGAAAAGTTTTGTAAATTGAAAACCAGATGTGCTCCTGCATTCTGAATCAGTTTCAGGGGTCTCACTGTACACATGGGAAGACCTGCCAGAAGAGCACTGCAGTAATCTAGTTTGGATACAAGAAGACACTAGACAAGGACCTGGTTGCCTTGCCTGTAAAGGAACAGTTGAATTCTCTTGGTATGTAGAGGAGATACCTGCATGAATGGGTCAGACTGACAATACGAGCAATGTTATTATTCAGCAATAATATGAGAAACTCAACTGGTAATAAAAAATTCAAAGATTTACAAGAGTACGGGGACTGTGGTAGCCTAGCGGTTAAGGTACTGGACTATGGACCAAAAGATCCAGGGTTCAAATCCCACCTCTGCCAAGCTGCCACTGTTGGGTCCTTGTGCAAGGCCCTTAACCCACAATTGCTTGTATCAACTGTAAGTCGCTCTGGATAAGGGCGTCTGCTAAATGCTGTAAATATAAATGTAAATGAACGAGAGTAGAGAGAGAACAGAAGAGGTCCCAGAAAGGAACCTTGAGGAACTCCAGTTGCAATTGTACATGATACAGATGTGGATCCTCTTCATGACACCTGAGAAGATTGCTCCTCCATGTAAGAAGCAAGCCACTGCCAGGCTGAACCTATGAGTCCAGTACAGGAGAGAACATAAAGGAGAATCTTGTGGTTAACTGTGTCAAAGGCTGCTGAAAGGTCAAGAAGGATCAGAACCGATGAATGTCTGGATGCTCTGGCAGCATGACGCCTCTCTGAAACGCCTCTCTGGGACATCAGAGCAGTTTTTTTGGAGTGTGCTGCTTTAAAGCTAGACTGGTTGTGATCCTGTAGGTCATTCTGTGTGTTAAAAGTCAACAACTGATTATAGACAGTACGTTCAAGTATTTTTGAGAAAGAGTGGAGAGATACCGGTCTGTAGTTATTGATGTCTGAGATGTTGAATGTAGACTTCTTCATGATAGACATCACTCTTGCAGTCCTGAACGTAGAAGAAACGTGACCAGGCATCAAGGACTTGTTGATGATAGAATGATTGAAGAGATGAGGGGAAAAAGGACTTGAGTGAACTTCTGCAACATTGATGATGGAATGGCATCTAGTTCACATATGGTAGGATTGCTGGAAGAGAAAAGTTGAAGAATATTATCTTTGCGAAGAGGAGAACAGCAGGTGAAGGTGTTGAGGGGTTGAGTATTGGGGGATAGTGACAGGTGCGAAGGCATGGCAAATCTTGTTTGTTTTCTCTTCAGAGAAGCCTTCAGCTGTTAAGTAAGATGATTGAGAAATGGAGGTGGGTTGAGGACTCAGAGATTGGCAAGTCACACTTGTTCAAAGGCAAAGCTCACGAAAACCGGACAAAATGAGATTGGAAAAATGTTGTTTGCTCTGTTGACTCTCGATTTCTGCTGCGACATTTGGATGCCAGGGTCAGAATTTGGTGTAAACAAATTGAAAGCATGGATCCATCCTGCTGGTATAATGGTGTGGAGGATATTTTCGTGGCACACTTTGGGTCCCTTAATACAAATTGAGGTTATTTAGATGCCACAGCCAACCTGAGTGTTGTTGCTGACCATGTATATCCCTTTATGACCACAGTGTACCCATCTTCTGATGACTACTTCCAACAGGATAATGCACCATGCCACAAAGCTCAGATCATCTCAAACTGGTTTCTTGAACATGACAATGTTCACTGTAGTCGAATGGCCTCCACACCCGATCGCCTTTGGGATGTGGTGGAATAGGAGATTTGTATCATAGATGTGCAGCTGACATATCTACAGCAAATGTGTGATGCTATCCGGTCAATATGGACCAGAATCCCTGAGGAATGGTTCCAGCACCTTGTTGAATCTATGCCATGAGGCAGTTCTGACGCTGACTCACGCTTACTAGCAAGGTGTACTTAATACCTAATCATGTTTTCTTTTCATACATTATTTATCTAATAAAGTGGCAAGTGTATGTATGAAAAGAAAACATGAAAGTTTGATCAAGGGAAGTCATGAGAAGAGAGAATATTTGTGACAAAAGATGAGTGAAAAGTGACAATAAGCAAAAAAGAGAAAGAGGAAGACTGAGAAAGCAAGGACAACAATCAAGAAATCTATGACAGCGTAAAACTGAAAACCTGAAATGAGGTAATATCCTTCTTCCCTGGTGATTGCATAAAGTCTAATTGTGCCTCTAGCACTGCCAGAGGATGAAAGTTGTTACTCTGCACTTGGGTCCAAACCAGCCGCCTCGTGACAAATGTATTCTCTGTTTATTACTGCAATTATATTCTCAGTTTCATTATATTCTCCATTATGTTATCTATTTATTATTTGTGTATTAATTACCTTACCAGTTTATGATCAGGAATATAATGGAAGTACTTCACATTTTGAATGGCTTCTCTACCTCCATGTTTGTATTTATGAGTGTATGGGTTTTATTTTATAAAGCTTTATTTTCTATTTATTGTAGCACTTAGGGGTCACACAGAGCCAGAGACCTGGGTTTGAATCCCAGCTGCCTGTGTGTAGTATGTTCTCCCTGTGTCTATGTGGGTTTCTTCCAGGTACTCTGGTTTCCTCCAAAGACATGCGTTTAGGTCAATTTCTGCCTATTAATTGTCGTGTGTGTGTGTGTGTGTGTGTGTGTGTGTGTTGTGTGTGTGTGTGTGTGTGTGTGTGTGTGTGTGTGTGTGTGTGTGTGTGTGTGTGTGTGTGTGTGTGTGTGTGTGTGTGTGTGTGTGTGTGTGTGTGTGTGTGTGTGTGTGTGTGTGTGTGTGTGTGTGTGTGTGTGTGTTAGAGAAACAAGGTAGGGTTTCCGAATATTCTTTACCCGAAACATTTATTGGTTGAAGGTGTGGTTGGACTGTACAAGTAACCAAAAAACATGTATTGATGTCTTCTTCCAAACCTGTGTACTGTATTGCAGTTGCAGCACCACAGTTTGGCTTGAGATTGTACAATTTACATTTAATTCTTCAATGACATCATTGACGTATAATGAATAATCATTAGACGATAATGAAATTCCAGTGCTATTTTGAGGCCTCTTGTTACCTGTTCTGGTGCTGTCCTTTGGAAGGATGTTAAAATGCACTGAATGTTGTTTGACAGGAACTGTGCGGGCCGTATGTCTTCATAATCTTCATGGTCTTCCTCATCCTCTTCTTCATTTTTACATTCTTCCGTGTTCCTGAGACGAAGGGCCGGACCTTTGATGAGATTGCTCGTGGGTTCAGCGGGGCTCCGCCTGCACAGAACAGCAGTGTATGTGAGGCAGGTGAAGTTGCAATGTCTTCCTCTTCAGTCAAGGAGAAAGTACCACTGGTGGAGGCCAGTTCTGATGGGCAAGAGAAGCCTAGTGGAGTTGTGAAAACAGCTTCGGGTGCAGCAGCTGATGAGCAGATAACTGAACCTGCTACAGAGCCACTGGTTACAAACACTACAGAGAAATCGAATAATTCTACCCTGGATGGTGTGTAAATGTTGAAGTACATATTAGATATTAATGAAAACAGAAGACATTTGACAATTGAGAGTTAATGTATATAATATTAATTTAATATTAATATATAAATAATAAATCTGTTAGTGATTTAGGTCATTTTAAAATGAAAAGAACCCACAACTCACTGCACTCTTAGTTGGAATTTGAGTTTTAAGTTATGTTATTAAAAATAATATATATTAAACATGTTATTATCCAGATAATCTTCTGTGACACTAGGATTCATTCATTGCAATTGCAAAGCATTCAAGTGTATTCAGGATTTATCCAAAGCTGAGATACTTTTCTACTCTATAACGTAAATAGGATAATTAGTAACTATGTAGATATCTTTTGTGGCAACATCTCTAGATGTTGCAAGTGCAGCTTAATCCAGTAGTTTATCACCAATGAACTAGAAGCTGAACTATAAACAGCCAGCTTATGTAACTTAGATATCACAGACTCAATTACTTGAATATAAAGGGTTTTTTTCCAGCATTGTAGATTGACCAGAATGATTGTTCATGTTTAAATTTCAGACTTGATAATGGGTTGTGGTACTGTGTTGTGGTGATTGTGATTTTCACACCTCGGAGCTAAATTGTAGACAGTTGTTTGTTGATGTGTGTGATTATTGCTGCACTTTCTACCATAAAATGTGTTTTTATTTATTTATTCTGTAAACTATTTTACAAGGTACGTACACATACATATACAAAATATTTTATTTTTGTTGCAACTGCTATTTTCAGTATAGTAATATATTTGTGTAAAAATGTGAAATCTATTTATCTTGCACTTTCATGGACCAATTACAAAACCCAAATCTTTTTCCTCTTTTGTGACATGAAGCTGTATTTCTTCTCGTCAGGGTATTGTGCAGTTTCTCTATCAGATGTTTGTCCTTAAAGAGTAAATATTTTCAGGTCTGAATTATATGTTAACTAAAGTCAACCTTTTCAGAAATGTATGAAATTGAGTATAATATGGCGAGAAAAAACTGTGAAGGTTTAGAAACTGTCTGTTGAAAGATGTTGTTTGTTGTGACAGCTGCTTTGCGAATAAGCTTATTTAGACCTGATTCTTTTTCAAGTCAAAAACTAGGAAAGTATTTTCATTTAATTATATTTTAAGGGTCAGTGTTTCTATGTTTAAATGCTTACTGGTGTTTTTCTTGCTTCTTTTGTTGCTGTAAGCCAAAAAATATTGCAGTTATGCAATGTGCAAAACATGTTTCCCATTTATGCTTGAGCATCACATCCAACGTTGTCCCATTGCTTGTGTGTGTGTCAGATTGTCATTTTAACTGTTGTGCAAATAAATAAGTGAAATGGTTCAAACATGGGTGTAATACTCAACTTAACTTGCTTTCCTTTGCTATATATTCTTAAAAGGTTTTTTATTTACTACACAAACAGAGTATTGGTGTGATGACTTTTTAGTTTTTAAAAACATACCTTTTATGCTATTTTGAAAGTAAAAAACCTGATTCTGAGAGTCAAGTTTTCAAAACATCGCGGCCCTTGCCATCTGGTGGCCAAAGTTGGTTTATTACCGGCTAGTCCTGTTTCAATCTGTCTGTGTTCCTGGGTGTTTTGAAACGCCATAGTCTTCTGACTAGGTCACCATCTTTTCTCTCCGTGTGGAACAGGGAAGCCCGAAGGTCTGTTCCATGATGTTCACAACACTGATGTTTAGAGAGGGCAAGGTTACTGTCACTAGCTAATGCTGTTAAAACAAATGCTGGAACACTGAAAAACTGCTTTGTAATCTAGTCTTAACCTCTTGGATGTTTAATCTTTGACTCCTGAATGTTTGAGCACTATTTTCTAATTTTTCTGAGACTCAGACCTTTTCTTATGTAGATCAGATCTGTTGCTTTTTTCACAGTCAGATTCAGTGAAGGTGATTGAGCCCTCATTTTTACACTAATTAGCATTTATACATCAAATGTGGTAAAACTTTATCTAAGTTATACGAGACTTGATCTTTCAGTTTTATTCCCCATGTCATTAGAAACACAATCTTGAATATACTGACGATGCATTTCTGCAAAGTTTGTTAAAATACAATTTAAAATACGTGACCACTTTATTAGACACCTGCCTGATCATGATTGGAGCTTATCTGTTGGCAATTAGAAATGTGACCCTAGAGTGCAACATAAAATCAAGTGAGCAGGTTTTCAGTGTGAACCCCAATTAGAATGTGAAAATCGAGCAATCTAAGCGGAATTTGAATGAGGAATGATAACAGGTACTAAACAAGCCGAAACAAGTATTTCATAAACTGCCAACTGCCAAAAAAAAAGTGAAAGAGCTTTCTGTGGATGTAAACACCTCATCAAATTCAACTGAATACATTTCTTGTTCTCCAATTAAAGTGTGCAAATTGGAATGTCCACCCTTGGCTATCACTGTTGATGGAGCTTGAGGTTATGCAATGAGGACCCTCCTGGACTCTCACACGACAGCTTCAGTAACTCGTGGCCTGGGAATTCTATAGCACAGTACCTTCTAGGGAGGATTTCTTAGACCTAATGCTCAATTCAGATTTCCAAAGCTGGGTGTTTGAAAGACATGCCCCATGTGACCCAGGCATGCTCATTTACATGACTGCATAAAGGAGCATTCTGGTGTCTGTATTTTTCATTTCTGTGAATTTTTGATTCTCTTCCATTTCTTTTTTATCTTTCAATAAAAGTGCCTCTGCATCAGAGTCTAACCTGTGCACTTGTTACAATTATGAGCTTTTACCAACAGTGTTCTAGTTTACACTCCTGTGGGCTGGCTGATGGAGTTGAGTTCTGACATTGCACTAAAATGTCTGTTATGTGAGGGGGTTATCCATTTAGTGTAAGAATATTATGTGAACAGTTAAGGACCTTAAATCCTTATTTGTATATCTTAAATTACAATTAGCAAGATGCTAACCAGATATTCATATGAAGACACAATATCGGTTTTGTTAAACATGTTTTGGGGACATCTACATAATTATTAATGTAGTTTATTATGTCTACACTTACGCCTAACCCTAATCTTAACTTTCAGAAATATTGGAAAGGAAAACTTATGGCTCTTTTAGTTTTTAGTATACATTTTAGGTCTTTTTAAGTTGACGAAAGCTGTTGTGGGGGGCAGTAATAGTCCAGTGATCCATTGGAGACATTTGTTCTACAATTTTATGATGTATAAACACCACACAAACACACAAGGGTACAGTTTTTGAGATTCCAATTGAACTAACCCATGCCTTTGGAATGTGGGAGGAGTACCCAATGGAAACAACCTTCCAGACAATGGGAGAACATGCAAACCCCACACAGGCAGCAGTTGAGCCGGGACTCAAACTCCCTGAAGCTGTGAGGCAACAGCACTAACCATTATACCTAAAATAAGTTTAATTTAATTTGTTATTTAGTTGCGAACTAATAACAATTTGGAGCAGCCTGCAGTTTTAACAAGGTTATATTAAAACCATCAGTCACATTGTCAAGTGTTGTGATTACTGCAAAATGATATATGCATCACATTCTGACAAAATAATACATTTTATTGTTTTAAGCTAGGCGTAGTGTTGCCTCACAGGAAGAAGGTCCTGGGTTTGATCCCAGGTGGCGAAGGCTGGGTCATTGCGGAGTGTGCATGTCCTCCCAATGTTCATTTACTCCGGTTTGCTCTCACTGTTCAAAGACGTGCTTTAGGTTAACTGATTACACTAAGGTGACCCTAGAGTGTGAATGTGCCCTACAATGGATTGGCGCCTCATCTAGGTTTCTTCCTGCCTCGTGCCCTATGCTAGGCACTGCCTTTCCCATTACCCTGTCCAGGATTAAGCGAATAAAAAAGTGAATTAATGAATGTTTTTAAGCTATATTTTACCAGTCAAAGGTTTGTGCACACCTGATTGAATGAAATTAAAAAGAAATGTAAATGTCCAGCCTGAAATTAAAAACATAACAATGGCAACTGTTTGTGTGATATTAGGTCAGGTAGATTGTCTAGGAGTAAGGCTTAGATGAAGACCAGAGTTATATGAACAATTTTAAAAGTTTTATGAACTAGTAACTTTAAGTTTGAGTCCGTTTCTTATTGTAGATGGTTTATTAAAAGACAATATAAAACAGTATAAAAACAACAATATAAAAAGCATCATACTGTAATTACAGTAGTCTAAAAAACAACTGGAGAAGTCTCCTTCAAACATGTCACTAACATTACCAGCATAGTAATCTTGCCATCTGATAATCAGCTATTAATGCCATTTAAAGTTTACAATGAATCTATTTGACAAGTGCTATCAATGGTCTATGTAAGTGTTTAACTGTAACATTCACTTACACTCATCTCTAGCTAATAAGACATTTCTTTAACTAAGACACAATTTCTTTAACTATTTCCTTCAGCTTTGTTCTGTTGCAGAGTACCTTTAGCCATATATAGTTATACTGACACAAATGAAATAAATAAAAACCCTAGACTCTATAACTTAAAGTGCTTTTTCAGTCTTTTCTGTATAAAAAGTATAAAAAAATACTTCATTTTGTAAACACAAATTCAATCAAATAAATAATCTTAAATATTAAATATACATTACAATTTTGCCAGAAATACAGTACCATTATAAATAGGAGCACTCGCCCATCAGGAGAGTAGCATTTCCTGTCGGCCACAGAAAAAAGTCAAGAAGTTCCTGAAAGACCAGTCCTTGGGCATGATTTAAAGACAAGTAGGAGTAAGTGGCCACTGTTCCTTGTTGTTTGAGATCCAACATTATCACAGTGGGGATCAAGTTGGGTTGGTTTTCTTGGAAACTATTGTCTTCGGTGGTTGAGGACTCGAAGAGCCCTGACATACCAGTCACAGAAGTTTCTGAGTTTCTTAAGGACTATTGCAGATGTCTGGTGTATGTCCCATGCAGAAGAAGGCGCATTTAGGGAGAGGACAGTATTCTGGGGAGTTAGATCATGTATCTAAAAGGAAACAGTTGAAGATAACAACATGATTCACAAAACTTCCAGAGAGAGAGAGAGTGAGAGAGAGACAGAGAGACAGAGAGAGAGAGAGAGAGAGAGAGAGAGAGAGAGAGAAAGAGAGAGAGAAACTGCTTTGATATCTACTTAAACACAACTTTCTGTCTTTTACTTTTACACAGTTGGGAATGCCTGGTCTGGTACAATTCAGCCCCAGCCCCATGACATCAGGAACTCTGGGACTTGGAAGCCTCCTCTTGAGGCAGAACTCAGGAACAAATGACAGAACCAAGATCTTTAAGCCAGTAGAACAAAGACAGAACCTATGACTTGGTGAAACAAGGTGATTCCTCACAAACATAAAACACTTAAGATGAAGCTAAAACCTCACCTCACCAGAATGGCACAGGGGCTAGTTTGCAGTGCTTAGTTCATATCCTGCCAGTGGTGAGAAGAGGTTTGAGTTGTGTTTCAAGGTTTGAGATGGCAAGGAGTCTTGTTATCAGTGGGTTTCGGATTCCAGGGACTTGGTTAGGTTGGGGCTCTCGCCATTGGGTACTAACTTCCAGGATGTTGGCCTGGTGAGAAGTCCCGTTCCAGTTCTGTCTGTGTTTCTGCCTCAACAGGTGGCTTCCAAATCTATAGTTCTTAAATTGTGCCAGACCAGGGGAGCCCCACATGCATGACACTGGCTTCTTAGTTCATAAAATACTGTACATTCATTTGTATTTACAATACAAAAGGGATTTGTATTCATTCCAAGACGCATAAGAAATACATTATTTGTGATTGGTTAGTTTATTGTCACACTGGAAATATGAGAGAAATGTATTTATACTTCAGCGGTAAAGTGTGCACATTGTTGACCTCACAAATATGATGTGTAGGATGGTTAGAGAGTCCAATATTTCATCAAAGATCACAGTTGTTTATTTTGAAATTTTGCAAAAGAAAGCCTTTTCTTTCACCTAACCACACCTGAAGTTTTCAAGTTGCTGCAAAAACTGACTGGAACTGAGATCAGTGGCCATATCAAACCAAATAAAATTTTGCCAACATAAGTTGTGGTTAGATCAAAACAGATCTAAATCTATACACCTGATGATAAACAAAACGGTTCAGTGATCACAGAATCAATGTTTTGGCATCTTTATCCTAGTCTTCTAACCCAAATCCTATTGAAAACCAGTCGGGTAAGGGTAAGAGGATAGTCCAAAAGGGAGGACCTAAGTCCCAAGAGGATCTGAAGATGTTGTATTGGAGAGCACTGCCTTCGCCTAACTCCTCAAAATCTATTGAAGACTCAGTGCCGCTATGGGTGGTGATTGCACCCGATACCAAAGGGATGCCAATAAGAGTGATGTGGTTATGTTGAAAAATATTCTTTGTCAAGGGATTTTTATGTAATTTGAATAAATCTTTTCCAATTAATTGTTAGACTTCTCTCGCATTTTTAAATTAATTAATCACACAGACTTTTTTGTAAAAAAAAATATTTTGTACGCCTCTTTACCAAGGGTGCCAATCTTTATGAAGCTGACTGTACATAATATTCAAACCTGGTATGCTACTTAAAATGATGTTAAGGACAACACTGTAGTGCCTGCACTATTCTGTCATTCTTGTACCTGATGCTTATGGCGCTATACAGTATATGTCCTTTATTTAATGAGGCTGTTAGCTATTCCAGAGACTGTAGCTCTTACCTGTCTATGAATCAAAGTGCTGATTGATTTAATTTGGTCAGTGATTTCCTTGGTTTCAGTTGTCACCAAGCCTAATTGTTTCTGCCAGTGCCGTAGCCAGTCAAAGTGTAACTTGAAAGAGTGGAGGCCAGAGGAGAGCTGTGATAGGGTACTGTTTACCTGTGGAGATAAATTAGTAATTTGTTATTAAGGAGATACATGAAGCATTACATATTACAAGTACATGGCTAAGCTAACTGCAGAAAAGTAAGGTGATATATTCTAACAATACGTAGTTAATAATGTTAGCTACTAAAAGAAATCCTATGTAGAATAAATGTAATGTATTTACAATGAAGTGGAAAAAAGTGTACAGATGGAAAAAAGTGTGCAAAAGTGTATGAGTAGACATGACATGTTTACCTCCACTAGTGCAAAGTCTTGTGGCCTGAACTGTAAAGCGGGCAGAGTAATGATGTCATCCTCAAAGGGTAAGTTATAATCATACTTGTTCTGTAAGCAAATTTAAAGATATCGAGTTAAAGTTCGGTGTGCGTGGGAGCTACTGTACATGCATTGTCCAGTATTGATGATCAATAAAATACTGATGGATTAACAACTACATCTGGTAGCTTCACTGCAATTTGAGACAAAGGCATCATGAGGGACAGTAGAGCTTCAGGGGTTGGAACTCTAGCCTGCTAATCTGAAGGTTGTGAGTTCAAATCCCATCTCTGCCACTGTTATACCCTTGAACAAAACTCTTAAAGATGGCATTATATAAATCTCTCTTTTTCAGTGCTTGTGCATATATATTTGGGGTATCTTGAGTGCCAACCAACCCACAAACTGTAAAATAAGACATGGTGGGCTGTCTATTTCAGAAATGGAAAACAACAAGCAATTCAAATTTTGGTCTCCTTCTTCACAATGAGGCTCATTAGAATTACACTGCTCCTCCCCTCATCCAATTTGAGCAAGCTAAGCTAAGAGATGGGCTACACAGAAAGGTCACTACATGTATGTCACTACATCAGCCCCCAACCTCAGAGGACAGAAAACCTGAGTGGATAAATGGATAATTTAGATAATATGGATCATTTACATATCAATATCCTGCTACAGACAGCAAAAACCAGTATGTATCTGTTAACGATGTTGGGTTTGACTGCATTTCCAACAGCTGTCAAGCTATCTGCCCTCAAATCACGAGTGTGCAAATATTAGTAACAGCACTGTGCATTTTATGCTTTGATTTGATTGAGGAAAAATAATTTATTCAGAATATCCTCTTTACAGATTTGATTCTTCAACTTCTCTCATCCAGCCATCCTACTACATGTCTGATGGATCCCATCCAATTACCAATATTCCAAAAGAACAACTTCTTGATGTCTGGTCATATTGCTTGTACTTTTCAAGATAGCAAGAGTCATTTCTATATTGAAGAAGCATATACTCAACATCTCAGACATCACCTACTCCTCACTTTCCTCTCAAAAATACTTGAACTGGCTTTTTTACAATTGGTTGTCTGCTTGCTAATACAGAATGATCAGCGTAGTCACAACCAGCATGGCTTCAAAGCAGCAAAGCAGCACACTCCACAGAAAATGCCCTAATGGCTGTTTCTGAGGACTTCCATGTTACCAGAGCAGCCAGAATTGCATCAGTTCTGATTCTTCCTCACATTTCATGAGTCATTGACACTGTCAACCACAAGGTTATCCTATCTGTCTCCAGCCTTGCTATGGCAGTGGCTTACTTTCTATCTGATGATCACTTGAGGTATCATGGAGTACATTCAAATTTGTAGCTCATGAACTCAAAACAAGGCTCAGTGCTGGGTCCTTTCCTTTTCTCTCTATATGAACATTCTCTAGATGACCTAACATGGCTTCTCTTACCACTGTTATATCAATGACACTCAACTCATACTCTCCTTATCTGATGTGCAGACCCCCACCCGCATCTTAGCATATCTGCTAGGACATGCATTTGAACTCTAGCAAGCCTGAGCTACTTTAAATTCCTGGAGGATTCAGGATAGTGTCATCTTCCAGGTAAAGTCCTACATCACACCCTCTGAGAATGCAAGATACTACCAAATAATCAACCAGCTCTGAGTTTCTCTGCTTAAAATGCCAATCTGACCCTTTATCTCCTCTAAAACATCAGGAATATTTGAACCTTTGAACTTCCTTTTCAGGGAAGTCACCCAGGTTCTTGTCCAGGTTCTATATCAAAACTAAGCTACTGCAAAGCTCTCCTGGAGGTCTTCCCAAGAGTACAATCAGATCACTGCAAGTGACACAATGCAGCAGCAAGTCTGATTTTCAATTTCAGAAGTTTTCTCATGTCACCCCACTGCTGTATTCCCAGCACTGGCTTCAAGTAGCTGCCTGCTTCAGATTTAAAACATTGATGCTCTCCTACAAAATTAAATATGAACAAGCCCCTTTCTAACTGAAGGATCATTTAACTGGACCCACCACAAGATCAGTGGTGGACAAGCTTCAAGACTCTTCTCCATGATAGTGTGAACTTCCATTGGGTGTCCAAATGGATAAGTCTCTTGCTGTTGGCACTAAAGACTCACATTTTCACTCAGCAGTTAAATGAAGACTGGGACAGACTGTGCACATAAAAAAATCAAATTTTATTGTTCATGTCCTTTATAACTGTTTGTGGTTTTTACCTATATCAACTTCTAACAGGCTTTTAGTTAGAAGGCATTCATGGGCTGTTGGCTGCTTAAACTAGCATGAGGTAATGTCTACTATGAACAATACAAAGCACTTCTCTAAGTCGGTCTGGATAAGGGCATCTACTAAATGTTGTAAATATAATTCCAAATTGAAATTGGGAGATATGTATCAGTAAATCAATTTCGTAACATAATACCGTATAGTATGTAATATTCACACACATTCATGATTTTGGGGCGGATAGAATGACCATAGTTTTACAACATGGTTTACAACACAGGACTGGCAACAAAACTTTTCATGTAAGAGGGATTAACTACCAACTGGTCATGGCAAAACTGCAGATAGGGACTTTTTTAAGTAGTTACACTGTGTTTCTTTGGACCCTAGCTTACACTAGCAGCTGAGCTAATGTATTAGACATAATTTCCTAGAACAATATTAGCTTTACTTGCTGCAGGATCCACAATGATATTAATGATATTAGTTTGTTAGTTGGATGTCTGTAAGACAAAATCATTGTGGTATTTTGAACAAAGCTTGTCACACACATTTCACAAAGACCCCAGGGAACTGTGTGAACTTGTGGAAATTATCAGTAACTCTGGGTAAATGACGTGCGTCTCAATGTATTCATGTTAAACTTACCATAACTCCTTGCACTAGTCTCAGCAGTCGATGCATCTGGTGATTTAACTTCATCAGACCATCTTTGTGCTGGCTCATAGATGAGGTATGAGATACTGATAAGACAGGAAGTTCCATCAATAGCAACAGAAGCAGCAGGCAAGAGGTGGACTCAGGCAGTACTGTCAGCAAAAGAAGAGAAAAGGGGATTTTTTAAGGAAAGTCCAACACTGTGTCACTTTACCAGCTACACTGGAGTTACTCTGACTCAGCAATTTGTGCTCAAGTACTTTGGTGTGGCAGAGGCCCATCAGCATCTGCTCTACACCCCCGATCACAGCCCAACAACATAATACAGGCACAGATAGCATTGATGTGTCATCACTGATGTACTGACAGAAAGGCTTTAATCTAGACAGCTGAACCGAAGCTGACGTGTTGCCTGCCTTGTAATTGTTATGGTTAAAAAAGGGTGTTTAGGTCTGGTCCCCGGACCTTGATTTATGAAGCAGAAATCTGAATCATGCTGTTGGAATTTCCGACATACCTATAAATGGCCAACTGAAATGTCATAGATGTATTGCAGAACCATAACAAGGCCTTTAATGATTTGAACATTGACCAGATTGTGATGGATAGGCCTGTCTGAAGATAGGAAGTGAGTAGGCACTTTTTCAGTTTTCTCACTCTAACTGTACCACTCTTTCCCAGTGGGATCAGGTGATGCAATGTCCTTACAACTGTGAAAAACATAAAGAATTTGCTGCATCAGTCACAGCACATGTTTGTCTTTTGGTCTGCATTTTCTCTTTCTGACTTGGATAACTTTTTCCATACCTACTTTCCTTACTTATCTAATACAATCAAAGTCTCTTATTGTTAATCTGACTGAAGATCAGAGTTTAAGAAATCTGGAATATCTCCTCCTTTTTAAACATAGACAACAATGATACTGCAGATAGTGTAATGATTATTCTCCATTGGCTTAATGCTTAAAATCTCTAATTTATGGGGATTTTACTTTTGAGTCATATGGTCTCCAATGCTGATTCTTGGACACAATCTTTTATATAAATGGGATGCTCAGGTGGTTAGTGCAGTTGCCTCCTAGGTCCAGAGATCCCTGGTTTGGTCCCCATCTCAGACTGTGTGGTGTTTACATGTAATCCCTTTGTCCAGACAGATTTAGTTCAGGCACTCTGGTTTCCTCCCATATATCAAAGACATGCATTGGGTTAACTGGTTGCTCTAAATTGGCCCAGTGTGAATGTGTCAGACTAATATTGATTTCTCCTATCATGAATAGCCATTTGATGCCGGTGTGACATTAAATAAACAAGAAAACAAACAAACTTTATATAAATGGCAAACTAGATCAAGTACTTAATGTGGCAAGGGGTTTTCCGTTGGCAATCCAGTTGGTTAGCCTTATGGAATTACCCTGGGATGTTTTGCACTGTACAAATCAAATGCCTGACAAATTAGTGCACCTGCATCGTTTCTATAAAGACACCAACAAGTTCTACCCACGCATCACTATTTAATGATTTGGGAATGAAAGTTGCTTGCTACTCAAAACAAGGGTGGCTGTAGTGAGATGGTCCTCAGATAGCACTGTCTTTTATTTGCTGAACTATACAATGTGCTGCTGAGAAGTACCCATTATTCAAGCACACATAATTAAAGATAACTGTTTGATTCCCCACTTAAAGTCTGGTTCAGAGTTTAGCAACATTACACACAAATGAACCATGGTCAAAGCTAGCATGATGATTACACGTCTTTAATTGAACCTGATTTTGTTCTCTATATACAGATAAAGTCATCAGATCCTCAGTATATAGTAACACTAACTGTAAGATCTTAATTCCTGTCTAGTCTGTGTTACTTCCTGTAGCATTTCAGACAAATGAAATTTTCTCTTTCTCATTCTCTGAAAATAAACAAGCAATTTCCTCTTATTTGAGCTGATAACAGCTTCTCCGCTGACATAGTATATACTGAATGAGTGAAGCAAACATGTTTTTTATCACCGCTTAAATGTGCCCAAGGTCCTAAATCGTGTTCTGTCTTTAATTTGACCGTAAACATGGAAAAAATAAATTTTAATCAGATCCATTACAAGAAGAAGTGATGCTCAGATTTTACGTTAAAACTCAAACAGTTGCTGACAAAGTTTACAAGTCTATTCATCCACTATTATCATAGAACAGCCATTAATAACCGGACTCTCCCTCACTATGATCATAAGCTGTAAGGTCAACATCCAGGCAATGAAGCAGCAGCTGTGAAAGTCTTGCTCACTTAGTCATGCCTACAGAGGCCTCAAGGTCAGTTTGCAAGACCCAACACATCAAAGCTGAATATGCAATATTACACTATTCTCAATTGAAAAACAAACAAAAAAATACAAATATATTATGAATGTTATTCGATATTGGACTTATTTCCATTAATAAGTCTCCAATTTCAATAATTTGAGCTTAAAAGTTAGAAAAGTTGTTAGAAATGTTTTAATCTCATTTAAACCCAATATCACACAATCTCCTGATAGAATCATAGCTGTATAGAGGATTCAAAAACACTTACATTTCATGGCTATCCCAAACACTCTAGTAGTAAACAGACACTGTGAGAAGCAGCGTTATCACTCAACTAATGTTTAGACTAGTGAAACAGTTCCCATTTATAGTATGTCTATGACACACACATAGACACACACTCTCTCTCTCTGTGACTCATTCTGCTCATTCAGAAAAAAAACGCCCACACACCCCAGCCCCCCCATAAAACATCTAAACTATTATCTTCTTCCAAAGAATTTAACCTATCACTTTACAACCGTCTTAGTTTGCTGTCCTGTTTTATCTAAATGAGTTGTGTATCTTCTTAATAAGCAGAGTAGGCCTAATACCACTAAAATATTACCTGAAACTTTCACATCAAATTAAGGACAAAATGTATTTAAAAGCTAAGTGATCATGCGGAATATAAATAGATAAAACCATGTTTTAATGTAATCATTAGCAGTGACTTTAATTATACTACTCATGTATTTAATGCTGCTGTGACAGATGACAGCAGGCCTACATGCTGATTTGCACATTTACAGACACATTAACACAATACAAATGTGTAAAGACTGAAATGGCTCTCTGTATTTTTTCCTCATTCATAATTCCAAATATTTCAAACACATGACACAGTCTTCCCGTGGCTCCTCACTGTCTTCCTCACCCACACATTACCTACTCGACCCCCTGTGACACATCAGCCTGATATTTCTACCCAGACACTCGGAAGAAATACGCACATGCATTGCAGTTTCCTATTACATTTTTCTCACTTAAATGAACAAAAAGCTAAGAATAACGAGCAGTGTTGCCCTGCTTGGGGTCATGTGCCGGCTGATCAGGAAGCAGCAGAATGACTCGGAAATCCAGCCCAGCTTACAGTGTAGTATATCATTTTTCCCAGGCCTCATTATTAGCTACAACTGTCAGTTGATAAGTCGGGGCACATTCTGAAAGCAACGTCAGAGCGGAAGTACACACCTTAGCGTCCTTGAAATAAGAAAGCAGTCCCCCACATTTGAAAAAGACTGTCAAGCTAAGTATTTATTACTTTAGATTAATCAGACATTAATTTCGAGTGTCACGTAGATTAAAACTACATGCAAAATATAAAAAGAGCTTTGGAATATACACTCATCGACAAAAAAAAGTCACCCAGACAGGATTGTTGGACTTCTGTCTCAGGCAGATATGTAAATGATTACAGGTGTGGTCTCGATAGACACTTGGTCTTGCAACAAGAGGGCATAAAAGTGCTTGTCACTATAAAAAGGCTCTCAGAGGCTACGTTTGAGTAGTGTACTTCTTGGTGAGAGATTGTTAGCCATGCCTCTACGACCCACTCAAAGACATTTTGCCTAGTTGACAGACTTTGACA
Source organism: Ancistrus triradiatus (assembly GCA_025084515.1). Lineage (NCBI taxonomy): Eukaryota > Metazoa > Chordata > Actinopteri > Siluriformes > Loricariidae > Ancistrus > Ancistrus triradiatus. The sequence continues at coordinate 25,241 of JAJAGP010002467.1, read as the reverse complement.
GGGGGTGCATCATTGGTCTGAAAGAAGCAGGATGATCGTTTTGATGAATTGCCCACCATCTAGTTTGTTCTGACCTAGCTTTTAGGAGGTGTTGGGAGCTGTGATTCCATGAGGGCACACACACACACACAGCAAACAGACTCTGGAAGGTCAAGACACACCACCAGTAGAGAGGATCTTTGATCCACCAACAAGCATGAGCAGTTCTCACAGTCTCATTGTCCACCTTCACCACACACCCCTGTCTCTGCCTGGACCATTTTCTGGTGCTTAGCAGAAGGAAATTTGTTGTTACAGTGTCACAGTTAGGTCGTGAACAAGAAATCTTTCAGCGATGAATCCAGGTTGTGTTTGGAATCTGACAACAGTCAGGTTAGAGTATTAAGGCCTTGTGGTTGAGCACTTCAATCATGCCTTTGTTTGCAGTGACACACTGCCCCAACTGCTGGTGTGATGATCTAGGGAGCCATCGCATACGATAGTCAGTCACCATAGTAGGGATACGAGGGACACTAACAATTCAGTGATCTGTGCAGGACATCTTGAGGCAACATGTGTTGCCTCTTGTGGCAGGGCTTCCAACTGCCATTTTTCAGCAGGATAATGATCACGCACACACACCAAGGGTTTCCCAGAAATGTCAATTGAGTATGTATGGGACCAGCTGGGACATCGGCTTCAGCAAACTATGAGTGTGTAAGATCTATTTTGTATTTTTGTTGTATTTTTTTAATCTTAATGTTCTTATAGGGTATGCCTCATTGTTTGTGTTTTTTATGTTACATTGTGCTGTTACTTTTGCAACCACTATTTGTTATGTTATTCTTTTAATTGTAAAGTGTCCTTGAGTGTGACCTTGAAAGGTGCTTATAAATTAATTATTATTATTATTATTATTATTATTATTATTGTTATTACAGGCCCAGCTGTGGGAAAATGTGCCATAGGGGTATGTCTAGCAGTAAATGATCTCTCACCAAAAGGTACACTGCTCAAAAGTAGCCTCTGAGAGCCTTTTTATAGAGCAGTGGGGGAAGCACTTTTCCGCCCTCTTGTGGCAAGACCCAGTCTCTAATCAGACCACACCTATAATTAGTTACATATCTGCCTTTGACATAACTGCATGCCAACATTTGCAGCATCCAACATTTCTATCTGGGTGCTTTATTTTTTTCGGTCAATGTGTGTAACAGGGCTACATTACTCCAGTCCTAAATATCAGAATCCAGCAAGGTTTGGAGCTTAATTACCATTATTAGTAGGTGTATTAAAGGAGGGTGATTGATTACCTGTGCTGGATTCCAGTCCAACACCCATTTTCACATTTGCATGATTTATTAATTAATTCAGTCATTCATTATCCATAGCCACTAAATCAAACTTGGGGTCATGAGGGGCCTAACTGGAAGCACAAACCACAAGGTGCAAACCAACCCTGGACAGAATACCAGTCCATCACAGGAACACACAAACAATAGGACACTTGGCAGTTACCTAACGCCTATCTACGGGATGCGGGAGGAAACTGGAGTAGCCATAAGAAACACATACAGACACAAGGAAAACATACAAACTCCACACAGGCGGTGGCTAAGATGGGATTCTAATGTGGATATCCGGAGCTGTGATGCGAAAGCACCAACCATTGTGCCAATGTGCTTGTCTCTACCATTTGTCAGATGCTGTATTATTGATAGCAGTTCTGGTGGCTCTAGTGCTATAGGAGACAACAGTTGTTTATGGCCTGGGTTTACATCCTGAGTGGAGCTTGCAATGTGAAGGTCAGGTGGTGTGTTTATGGAACATTATGATGGACTGGTGTCTTGTCTATGGTGTACTTATGCCTGCAAACAGGGAATTCTGGGTAGAGCTCCAAATCCTCCCCTGTGACTCTGGCTAGGATACGTGGGAGTAAAATAGAAGGACTATTATTACTTACAGTTGAAGTGAGCAGTTCAGAATTCACCATCCAAGAGACATGGGAAAACATCTAGTGTCTGATTACTAATAACAGTGGAAAGTTGACAGTGGACTGATTTTTCCATAATAAATACTATTGTCTGCTGGTGATGCTGGTGACACAAATTTGTAGGAATGACCTAAGTAAAAAATGTAGTTAACTACATAATGTCACTTAATTCAATGTTCTTGTTCAAATTGACAGCGAATTCTTAAATGGCATGAGTGCTTGTTTCTTTGTGAGACACAAAATGCAGGACTTCAAGTAAGTCCATGGATGAGTTTTTAATTCTGATTCACCACCCAAACTTGGATTCAACTCGACAGTCTAAACTCGTTATCTTGAAGGCCCCCCCTCCCCCCTTATCTCGCCAACCTCATCGCCAACGGATTCCCCTCCATGCACATTTCCTCGAAAAGCCACCAACCTCATGTCTCACCCTTTCCAAGCTTAAAATATGACAAATGTCTTGCCAGCAATGAAATTATACCCCGCTAAGCTGCCAAGTTTCAGACCGTTGGTAGATGGCACTTCAATCCTACTTTAAACATGTAACACCGGATGATGTACAGCCCCTGTCTGTTATCAGAGACATTATATAAGGAGGAGACTGGCCACTGGTTGAAATATGAATGGGACCGTAGTACAGAAGCCTCGCCCGATCATTAGAAAGAATCAGTCGGCATATTAGTAAATGTGTCATAGAGGGGGGCGGCAAGTCTTGGCCCCTTTGTAGTGACATGATGCGTATGCGCATGTACAGTAGCCAAAATAACCTTTAAAAATTATATTTTTGTGTGTTATTTGAACCCAACAAGTACAACGCAAGTACTCTATAAATTTTTGGGAGCTTATACCAGTGATTGTAAATATGCATTTTAAACGTTAATCTCTCTTTCAGTTTTGGACATATAGGTCTCTCCCCATCCAAAGAGACAGCAGCCTGGCTGGAATAACTGCCCGGTGGTATTACCAAGATGGCAGTGAAGTGAACTGACTTTGCTTTGGACTTCCTGCACTTCACATCATAGAAACAATCGTCAGTCATGGGCTATTTCTGAAATATGCATAAGTTAATAGAAACTGTAAATGTACGTACATGTTTATGTACATTGTAAATGTGGTTGTAAGATCACGTGGGCTGCTCAGTAAAGCACATTAGGTTAGCATCAGGTAGAAGTGCCTCGCCAAAGTCGCCTCTCGCCAAAAATAGTCATTAAAAAGGCATGGGCAAGATAACTAGTTTAGACTGTACTTGTACTTTGTTACTTACCATCTCTGTTCACACCATCAACCTCAACCACTATGCCAGCACTTTGTCAGTGACAAGCTTTGACTGAAGTCGAGCGTCACTGGTCTGTACAAAAGAGCGTAACTGGTTAATAGTACAAAAAAAGATTCTGACAGGGTGATTCATCAGGAAGTAGTATCTCAATTAAGGAAATAAGGAAATGTGCCAAGTTACATTCTTCATGGTGGTGCACAGCAAACCAGCATTCAGCTGAATCTGATAGATGCAGTGAAGCGTTAAGACTGAGCTGGAATGCATGGGAGAGCAATAAAGCAAGAAACATTCTGTCTTCTATAAATAAATCAAACACACGAGTAACAGAGTGTTTCTGTGTTACAGCAGGTACAACACATCAATCGATGTCGACCACATCAATTTCCTTTAATGACTTAATCCACAGTTGTCACATCACAATCCAGTAATAGCTAAAACTACTGACCCCTAGTAAGAACAAATCTATTTAGTGCTATGACTGCAAATTATGTAGGTCAGGTGCCTGCCTTAAAATTCAGGTTATTTTTAGCACCTAGGTTACTATGAATGGTTAAATTCTACTATAGTTTGCCCGGGGATAGTCATATCGGTGTCGTTTATGCCTCATACACTAGCTCACATGCACACATTTTTGGGGGATGACCCAAACGTCTGCTTTGTTCATCAGAGAGTCTCAGCTCTTTTGAGGCCCACACTGACGCTAGCATGAGACCTCACCGACTTGTTCCTGTGACGCAATCGTTTGGACAGCAAAATCATTGTTTCGACTCAGAGTTTTACATTCTGAAGCCTCCAGCAAATGAATATTAACCTGATATTACATGCCTCAGCATGCTCTGACTGTGTGAGTAAAGAGGTATATCCATATTCTTCCAAAAGGGTTGAAGTGAGTCACAGGATCACACATTACAGAGTTCCTTATGAGCCCTTATTTAAAGCTTAGTGCAAAGCTAGATAACTCAAACAATGCAATTAAGTGTTTCCGTTACTTTTATGTTGTGGTAAAAGGGGGTGGATATTTGTTGTGTCTAGGAAATCTGGGCTTCAAAACACACCATTTTCTCCTTTTGACTGGTTTCCAATTCCAGATCTTTTAGCTTAACTTTACTTAATACAGAATTAAAATAACCTCAGTAAATTTTACGCTCTCTAATTTCCTTGATGATTAATATACTCCCATGCACAGCTTGCATCAAACATCACTAGCAAGTCTGAAACTTTATCATGCTTCAATATTTTCATAGTTATTGTCATAGATGGCAGGCTGAAATTTTAGGTCTCAAATTATGCTAATGATTTTTTATATTTTATCTTATATTTGTGCCCAGGGTTTTAGCAGTTGGAATTTGGAGCATTTAAAAAATATATTATTTCAGCTTTATTAGTAAAATTAAGCCCCAATATGAACTTACAATGGAATACACCAACGTGTGAGTGGAATTTCTGGTTGTGTACCCATGGTAGTGTTTTATACTGTAGCATCGGTGTTGAAAAAGAAACTTCAGAAACAGAGAATTTGTTCATAACGTTCTTTATAACTTACCTATATGGAAAAAAAACTCTTACTAGAGTTTTATAAAGGTTCTTCACCTGTCAATGTGAGGTTCGAGCAATGAGACAGAGCCCAGCCAGCAGAGCCACACTCCCACAACACATACGGTGGAGCTTGAAAATTTGTGAACCCTTTTTTGTTAATGTATTTCTGTATAAATTTGACCTAAAACATCATCAGATTTTCACACAAGTTCTAAAAGTAGATAAAGAAAACCCAGTTAAACAAATGAGACAAACATATTATACTTGGTCATTTATTTATTGAAGAAAATTATCCAATATTACATATTAATGAATGGCAAAAGTATGTGAACCTCTAGGATTAGCAGTTCATTTGAAGGTGAAATTAGAGTCAGGTGTTTTTCAATCAATGGGATGACAGTCAGGTGTGAATGGGCACCCTGTTTTATTTAAAGAACAGGGATCTATCAAAGTCTGCTCTTCACAACACATGTTTGCGGAAGTGTATCATGGCACAACCAAAGGAGATTTCTGAGGACCTCAGAAAAAGAGTTGTTGATGCTCATCAGGCTGAAAAAGGTTACAAATCCATCTCTAAAGAGTTTGGACTCCACCAATCCACAGTCAGACAGATTGTGTACAAATGGAGGAAATTCATGACCATTGTTACCCTCCCCAGGAGTGGTCGACCAACAAACATCACTCCAAGAGCAAGGTGTGTAATAGTTGGTGAGGTCAGAAAGGACCCAAGGGTAACTTCTAAGCAACTGAAGGGCTCTCTCACATTGGCTAATGTTCATCAGTCCACCATCAAAATGACACTGAACAACAATGGTGTGCATGGCAGGGTTACAAGGAGAAAGCCATTGCTCTCGAAAAAGAACATTGCTGCTGTTTGTTAAAGATCACGTGGACAAGCCAGAAGGCTATTGGAAAAATGTTTTGTGGACGGATGAGACCAAATAGAATTTTATTGTTTAAAAGAAAAGCGTTATGTTTGGAGAAAGGAAAACACTGCATTCCAGCATAAGAACCTTATCCCATCTGTGAAACATGGTGGTGGTAGTATCATGGTTTGGGCCTGTTTTGCTGCATCTGGGCAGGACGGCTTGCCATCATTGATGGAACAATGAATTCTGAATTATATCAGAGAATTCTAAAGGAAAATGTCAGGACATCTGTCCATGAACTGAATCTCAAGAGAAGGTAGCTGATGCATCAAGACAAGGACCCTAAGCACACAAGTCGTTCTACCAAAGAATGGTTACAGAAGGATAGGATAGGATACGTGGAAAATTTATCTCAATACACTGGTAGAAGAACTAACAGGACTGGCACCATGATAAGTGTAATTAAGGAGTTTGTAGAAGTAGAAGTGAACAAGATCATCTTAAATACTGATTCACAAAGCCTTTTCATTTAGATATCTACAGTATATAGCAAATGATTGTTTGCAGCCAAAAATGACATCAAAAACATAGCTATTTGTACGGAGGTTGTCTTCTTTTGCTGCTACAACAGCCTTCACTCTTCTGAGAAGGCTTTCCATTAGATTTTGGAACATGACTGTGAGGTCAGTCACTGATGCTGAATAATAATCCCTGGCTCAAAATGGCATTTCAATTAATCTGATGGAGTTAACATCGCAACAGGCAAATACTACCTCATCATTCATTTGTGGACTTTGTTTTAGGAGGGCAGGACAGAAAGTTGATGGACTGATTTGTTGGAAAGATGAAAGTATAGTATTGAGAGTCACTGAAGTGCTGTTTGCGATTCCATGAATGTATGCTTCATATTATGAACCTGTTAGCAGTGAGTGTGGAGAGATCACTATAGAACGGGTGTCTACATACTGTACTTTTTATCATATAGTGTATGATTTAGACTCTACAGACTGTACTTTGCTTGTCTAAGAATTATGTATTAAGACTAGATTTATATGACCTTGGACATGTGTAAGGCACTTTTATATTCATTTTTACCAGTCAGACACCTTAAAATAATTATTTGTCATTAATGCACATTAAGCTTGCATGCCCACACACAGATAAAGCGGTGGTTTCCGTTTTCGTCAGTCCCTTTTATACTCTAATCCTTTCCTCAATGAGGAAAAGTATGCATGGAATGTCTGGGGGGCGAGCACAAGCAAGAGGGGGAGCTAAATGTTCAGAGCCAAGTGGGGAAAAATGGGGAAAAGACAAGGAGTGACAAATGACTCAACATGCCTTTGAAATCATTTGTTTTCATTAGCTAAGAAATTCACCAGCTCATGAACACATGTCTGCTGTGTTTCAGGGAGCCAGTAGCACAATGATTATAGTACTGGAGTCTCTTTTGTTTGTTTGCCTCAGGATTGAGTTTTAAAAGCTCAGTATTAAAAAACACAAAGTAAGAGTTGTTTTGTTAAACTATATGTGGACATTTTTCCACTACAGAGCACCTTTTAAGCACATAGATACAGGAGGAACAAGAACGTGCCTTAGCTTGTACGGAAGAATAATGGACTGAAGAACATATTTGTTTACATTTAACAGACACCTTTATTCAGAGTGAGTTGTTTGGTGTAAGGCCGGCATTACTACATACAGGGCCGAGTCTAACTGTTAAACTGTTATAACTGTTAAAACTTTTATACAACATTGCTTTTTATTCCCTCACTAAACCTCAGTTGGGAGAATAAAGCAATAATACCATCAGTATGACCTGAAATTATTTAAACATCTGCTGTATTTCTTTTTTTATGCATACGGCAGTGCTTTAGACTTAGCAGTAACTGTTTCTTGCTAACCCGACTTTTGGTTGGTGTTCAAGATTGAAATAGCAACCCAGAGAAGCTGAATATATTGATTACACAAACAAAAAATAGTCAGGACTCACAGCAGACTCATGACTTCTTGTAAACTGTAAGCTGAGATCATAGCAAATTCATATCTTCTTTGCTTAGCACATTAGTAATCAGGTAGTGAGTTTCCACTATTAAAAGAACAAAATCTGGACAGTAGCATACAGTGAGCAAAATTTTAGGTAGTTTAAGCAGATTCTAGATTAAATAACCAAGAATGGGGTGCATTACTTTTAAACACTTGATTGATCATTGAGACACATTCATTTGCTCAGTTTAATTTCAACAAATCTTTAAAATCTCCTTTTTTTCTATGGTTTAGTCAGTTCTGGGAGCTACAGGACTAAGGTTTATTATCATTCGAAAATATTTTTTTACCCAACAATATATTTTTTAAAGCCTTTCAAGCCTTTTTTTAACCCACAATTGCTTGGATTGTAAGACTGTATCAATTTGTAAGTCGCTTTGGATAATGACATCTGCTAAATGCTGTAAATATAAATGAAAATAAATATAAATGAAAGAAACCTCAGTCTGAAATGACTGCGTTTTCACACATAATATAGATATCAGTTGCAGGAGCTTGACTGTATATATGGTACATGCTACATTTACATTTACAGAGCGACATACAATTGGTACAGTCCAAGCAATTGTGGGTTTAGGGTCTTGCTCAAGAACCCAACAGTGGCAGCTTGGCAGAGGTGGGATTTGAACCCTCGACTTTCTGGTCCAGAGTCCAGTACTTTAAGCACTAGGCCACCACAGTCCCTACATAATATTACAGCAGAATGATTTCATTTTAGAGTGCATTATTACACTGAAGAAGCCTACTCTCAACATCTCAGACCTCAACAACTACAGACCAGGAACACTTCTCTTTTTGCTCTGTTTACAATCAGTTGTCAATACAGTTTACTTACAGAATGTTCTACAGGATTACAACCAGTCTGTTTCTGAGAAGCTTCATCCTGCCAGAGTAGCCAAACTTTCATTGGTTCTGATCCATCCACCTTTCAGCAGGCTTTTACATTGTTGGGCCACAAGATTCTCCTTTCTGTCCTATCCAGCCTTTGGTCTCACAGGCTCGGCCTGGCAGCAGCTTGTTTCTGATCATATCAGGGATGACCATATCAGGTATTGTGGAGAGAATCCACACCAAGTGTACGTACAACTGGTTCAGTTTTGGGACCTCTTCATGTCTCTCTCCAGACCCGTTCTCTTTGCTCATATTGCCAAAGTGGCCCAGTCAGGGAGTCAGGTTCCTTCTTTACAACATCAGAATACGATCCTTCTTTTCCAGGGAAGCCACCCAGGTGCTTGTCCAGTCTCTTATTGTATCAAGATTAGATTATTGCAAAGCTCTTCTGGTTGATCTTCCCATATATACAGTCAGGCTCCTGCAACTGATATCGAATGCAGCAGGAAGTCTGGTTTTCAATTTACCCAAGCTTTTTCCTCACTGGCTCCCTGTAGCTGCAGCATTAGATTTAAAACCCTTATGCTCACCCACAAAAAAATGGACCACTCCCTTCTTACATGAACTCTCTAATCAAACCCTGCCCTATACCTCATACACTTTGAGACTCAGGATCAGCTCAACTGGGCAACAAATATAAAGGTTCTTCTCTATTCTGGCAACCAGTTTAATGGACTTCCACTGGATCTGTGAATGGCTGAGTCCCTTGCTGTGGAGTAACATGCTGCATTCTGAAAGGGATCCTCCAGATGTTTAATGATATTATGCACTGTAGAGGGAGAACTATGTAAATCCCTTCAAATCCTTCTTTGAGGAACATACTTTTTAAACATTTCAATAATTTTCTCAGGCATTTGTTGACAATCTGGAGATCCTCTGCCCATGTTTGCTCCTACTTTTGTAGCAAATCATGAGTACAAGCAGCTGTTTACATCACTTGTTTGACATCACATTATTACTTAGATTTTATTTTATGATTTACAATTAAATTCTTAAAAAATCCTACAGTGTGATTTCCTGGATTTTTTTTCTCATTTTGTCTCTCATAGTTGAAGTGTACCTATGTTGAAATTTACAGACCTCTCTCATCATTCTAAGTAGGAGAACTTATACAATCAGTGGCTGACTAACCCACTGTACATACTCAGATCGGTTGTTAATCTAATGCATGTTTTTGGGCTGTGGGAGGAAACCGGAGTACCCAGAGTAAACCCACGTGGACACGGGAAGAACATGCAGACTCTACACAGAAAGGACCCAGACTGCTCCACCTGGGGATTGAACCCAGGACCTTCTTGCTGTGAGGTGATGGTGATACCCACCAATTGTTCCAGCTGATCTGGTGTCATGAAATTTCAGTTTCATGTGGCCAGTTTCTAAGCTTAAGGAGGGCAGCTTAAGGAGGAAGTTGAAATGTTACAAAAAAAAAAGCTAACAAAAGTGTTTTGCACTCAGCAACTTTTGTTTAGTATGCCAGTACAAGCACCTGTTTACATCACTTGTTTGACATCACATAATTACTTAGGTTTTATTTTACCTCATTGCTAGCACAAATTGTCCCATCACATTTTTTGGGGATGTATTGTAGGCTTGAAATAGAGGAATGGATGTTTATTAACAAATAAACTTAAGTTGGCCAGAAAAAAAACATGAAATATCTTGGGTTCATACTGTCTGCAATGAAAAGTCAAACTAAATGTATGACACACTGTATTTGTATTTGCATTATTCCATACTGTCCCAGCTTTTTCTGATTTGGGGTTTTAGGTATAGTCAGTCATTTGTTAAAACAATATCTGACTAGCTCCCACTGGCAACAAGTGCATTATCATTAACACTAAGCTAGTCAAAATGTCCCCTTTGTCAGGCAAGAAAACCTACAAATTTAACTTATGTTATACAATGCTGTACTAGCAGTAAACAATTTTACTTTACACAAGAAGTCTTAAAACTTAAACTGTGGTGTTTAATTCTGCATGCGTGATGTGTTGGTATACAAAGAAGTAAACTATGATTCATGTGGAAAAAAGATAACACTTCAGTGAAATCTAAATGCACAGAAAAAAATTTAAACCCTGAAAATGGCTAAATCAGTTTTCAGGCATGTGCAAAAAAATATAACAAATACACAGTGATAGATAGCCTATACAGTATGGTGGGTATTGTGTAATTACATACTGCCGCACTTTTTTTTCCCCCCCCCCCCCCAATCTTAAAGAAAACGACCACTTACCAGACAAACAAGGTACAGTATGGTACTAAAGCAATAGGCGGTGAAATTCAAATAAATATTATGTCAAGTGCTATATAGTACAACAGGAGGTGGGATGTAAAGCAATAAGTGAGTATCGTGTATGTATGTTTATTGTTTTTTTATGTAATCGTTGCTATCAGCGTGCACTGGCCATCTTAAAGGCAGGACAACGGTATATGCTACACAACGTTACTTGCAAAGCCAATCATATACAGTGATGCAAAAAAGATGTGTCAGCCACTGATTGTTGCAAGTTCTCTACTTTAGGAAAGTCGAGAGAGTCTGTAAATTTTCATCATAGGTACACTTCAAACTATTGAGAGGCAAAATGAGAAAAAAATAATCAGGAAATCACATTGTAGGATTTTTAAATCATGAATTATGGTGGAAAAATAAGTATTTGGTCAATAACAAAAGTTCAGGTCAATACTTTGTAACATAACATTGTGGCACACACTGTAGCTGGTATTTTGGCCCATCCTCCATGCGGATCTCCTCTAGAGCAGTGATGTTTTTGGGGGTAACATGGACTTCAACTCCATCCACAAATTTTTCCATGGGGTTGAGGTATGGAGGAATGCAGGCACTCCAGGACCTTGAAAATTTCTTTTTACGGCGCTACCTCATTCGTTGTGAGCGGTGTGTTTGGAAGCATTGTCCTGCTGGAAAACCCAGCCACATTTCCATCTTCAATGCTATTCACTGGGTGGAAGGAGGTTTTGGCTTAAAATATAACGATACATGCCCCGTTCCATTCTTCCCTTTAAACAAGGAGCAGCCGTCCTGTCCCCTGTGCAGAAAAACATCCCCAAAAGCCTGATTGTTTCCACCCCCCTGCTTCACAGTGGTATGATGTTCTTGGGATGCAACAGCCGAGTTTGAGTTTTTCCCAAAACGTTCTATTTGGTTCATCTGGACCACATGATATTTCTCCCAAATCCTCTTCTGGATCATCCATATGTTCTCTGGCCAAATTCAGACGGGCCGGGACAGTACTGGCTTAACAGGGGGCACGCCTGGCTCTGCAGGATCTGAGTCCCTCTGGTTTAGTGTGGTTAATGATGGTAGCCTTTGTTACTTTGGTTCCAGCTCTCTGCGGTCATCATCAGGTCCCTCCGTGTAGTTGGGATTTATGCTCACTGTTCTCATGATCCATTTTGACCCAACGGGATGAGAAACTTGCGTGGAGCCCCAAGATTGGGGAGATTATTCAATGCTCTTATATGTCTTCCATTTTTCTTACAATGCTCCCACAGTTGATTTATTCACACCAACATGCTGCCTATTGTAGATTCACTCCTCCCGCCTGGTGCAAGGTCTACAATTTCCGTCCTAGTGACATTCGGACAGCACTTTGGTCTGAGTTTGGAGTCTGCTGTTTTGAGGCTGTGGGACAGGTGTTTTTCTACGATAATGAGGTCAAATAGGTGCCATTAAATACAGGTAACGAGGGAGAAGGACAGAGAGCTTCCAAAGAAGAGTTACAGGTCTGTGAGAGCCAGAAATCCTGCTGTTTGTGGGTGACCAAATAACTTCATTTTCCGCCAATTATTTACAATTAAATTATTAACAATCCTACAGTGTTGATTTCCTGGATTTTTTGTTTTCTCATTTTTGTCTCTCATGTTGGAAAGTGTACCTATGTTGAAAAATTACGGACCGTCTGACCTCTCCATCTTTTCTAGAGTAGGAAACTTTGCAACAATCAGTGCTTGACCAAAATAACTTTTTTGCTCCCACTGTACATACCCTCAATCAGTTGTTGAATCTAATGCATGTTTTTTGGGGCTTGAGAGGAAAACCGGAGTAACCCAAGTAAACCCACGTGGACACAGGAAAGGACATGCAGACTCTACACCGAAAGGACCCAGACTGCTCCCACCTGGGTATTGGGAAACCCAGGACCTTCTTGCTGTGAGGTGATGGTGCTACCCACCAATTGTTCCAGCTGATCTGGTTTGTCATGAAATTTCAGTTTCATGTGGCCCAGTTCTAAGCTTAAGGAGGGCAGCTTAAGGAGGAAGTTGAAATGTTACAAAAAAAAGCTAACAAAAGTGTTTTGCACTCAGCAAACTTTTGTTTAGTATGGCCAGAGTCTTATTCGCTGAAGCCAGCGTTGTTCTTTATTAACACTTACAACCTTGTAATGATTTTTAGAGCTTTAGCTCTTGTAGTGGTCCAGACCACTTTAAGTGGGTCCTGTGCTGTGGAAGCCCATAAAGAAATATCTGGCATAAGCGATCAAATTTACAAAGACAATAGAAAGTAATGTTTATGTAAACACACCTTATAACATAAACACTGGACATGTGGGAAAGTCTTCTTTCAGTTGCTTGGGCACCCAAACACCCAGTTGCAAGTTTGTGGCTTAGGTCAGGGTAATTGAATACACAGATGGAGAAGTGAAACAACACCTTAGGAAATGTTTATGAGAACAAAGGCAGTCTGACAAAATGTGAAAAGTAACATATTGTATCAATCATAATAAAATAGTGCCAGCGTCTATAAAACTACTTCAAATATCCATTTGTTTCAGTGTATTTGAACACTAAACAAAATATTCCAAAATACTCCAAGAAATTGAATTTCAGTTCATCTGGACATAGAGTTTTATTGGAGAAACGTTTCGTCACTCATCTTAATCTGACTTCTCAGTCTCAGCAGTTGGAAAATTTCCCCAATCTTATATACAGCATCCGTTGCATAACGACTGGTACCCAGCACCATTACATAACAATGGGACCGGGTGATGTCAGTTTAATATGCAGAGATTTACATAGCCATTAACGACAATGGTCCACGTGTGCCTTCACCACATGATGGGGAAGGGCTGCGATGGGCTCCATTGTAAGATGGTGAGAGGGTGTACTCTGAGGCCCCCTCCCTCGGTTCAGGGATGGAACGTTCCCTTTTTACAAAAATGGCTTCTTTTACCCCACGTTCCAAACCATCGTTCTCCCTATCAAGGATCTGCACCGTCTTCATCTTTGAAAGAGTGGGTCCACTGGCCTTAGGTGGGTGTTTTGGAAACCACAGAGTCCTGACCTGATGAGGTAGCTCTCCTATGTTGTGCCATCCGTTTCGCCCCGTTTACACCCAGCCTACAGGCCATGGTGACACTCCTTTCAAAGATGGCACACGTGGCCATTGTCGTTAATGGCTATGTAAAATCTGCATATTAAACTGATCACCCGGTCCCAATTGTTATGTAATGGTGCTGGTACCAGTCCGTTATGCAACGTGCTGTATATCAGATTGGGGAAATTTTTCCAACCTGCTGAGACTGAAGAAGTCACTTAGATGCGTGACGAAACGTTTCTCCAATAAAATCTATGTCCAGATGAACTGATTCAATTTCTTGGATTTTCTTACCTGGATCATTGAGGCATGCATTCAAGACATTCCAAAATACTCATAAAATATTGTTTGATTGGGAAGTTGTTTTCAGGCTAAACTGAGCAAATGCACATTCATAGAGCAGGCAATTACAAAGTGAACAAATCCAGTAAATTAAAGGAACCTATAAATTACACTGTGGTACATCGATTCTCACACCATTAATTTGTTTCCAGAAGACTTGTCGAGAACCGAAAAATGATTAGTACCGATAAGGAATAATGTAAAATTGCATTAATCCGTTTCCAGATCCACAGAAAAATCCACACTTATACTTTATGCTTATACTTAAGTGCCACTGTATATAGCATATCACTTCATAGAAATAACTTAAAGCAGATAATAAAATCATTTTGAAATGTATGTAAAAACTACAGCAATAATTATCCTCATTTTGCTATGAAAAAATTAAATACTTGTCTTATAGCATTTGTGAAAGTAATATAATCCTTTGCATTCGCAAGTCATTTATTAGCTACTTAGTTTAATGCTTAAACATTATTGTTTAAGCATTTCTGTCTATTTTAAATGTCCACCATATTCTAAAATTAAATGGCATGACTGGCATTGTTGAAGAAGGAACATAGTTGGAATGTAAAATTAGCTGTCTGTTATATGTTTAGACCATTTTCAATATTTTAATCATTCATATTCCTAGTGAATCAAACTTACAGTTTCTTTAATAATAAAAAAACAATCCAGATAGAAATGTCAGATTAAGACAAAACTCAGCATGCAGTTATGTCTCAAGGCAGATAGTAAATGATTATAGGTGTGATCTGATTTAGACACTTTGATAAATCTATACAAATTCTTTGCTTTTTGGGTAGTGTACATCTTCGGGTAGCAGATTGTTGACTTGCTAGACATGGCCTCTACGACATACTCAAAATATTTTGTCTATTTGACAGACTTGTTGAGACAATTTACCCGCCATAAAGGCCGTTCTGACCTTGCTGTTAGGAAGTGTTTGAGAGCAGTGGTTCTTCTTGGTGGTTTTTTTGAGTGTATATGAAGTAAATAATGTTTTAAGTAATCCAAGGCTAATAATAAATATATTACCTCAAAACAGGAACTGTCATTTTTTTAGCAGGGATGAAGATTTTTTTTAACTGCTGACCAATACACATGCGGTTCTCACAGATGAACATAGACGCATACTCTATAGGACCGTGAATTTCTTTATTCAGTTATAAACAATTTCAATTCATCCGAAATCAAACCTTTCACAGAACCAATAATTACGCATGATAAAAGCTAACTGCATATGACGTAGTTACACATTGCATCATTTAGACCATATGTGTAATAATTAATTCGCCAGTTGGTGGGCAGCAACACAACAACTTTATAAATGTTTTGAAATGTATCTGTGGCTGTCGGTTGTTGCTGATATTTCACAGGGCACGGTGACGGTGTTTTTTTTGCAAAGCGTAAAGCGTAAACTGTCAGTTCAGTGCATTGTGCTAATCAAGCTAATCCGACTTGAGTTTAAAACTGAGGGGAAAATTACCGAAGAAACTTAACTCTTGACTTAAATCTTCATAAAAGTTTTTTTTTACTTAAGATTGAAATTGTGGATAAATGATTTGAGGGGGTATAATATAGATATATATATATTTATATTTATCCCTCAAATCATTTGTCCACAATTTCAATCTTAATATACAGAAACTAATAAATATATATAAAATGTTGACTAGACTAGAATTTAGATAGTAAGGAGTTTGTGACAAGTTTGTGTTACCTCCCCCTTCCATGGCAAATTTGTTTGTATTTGCACTTAAGACACTTCAGTAACAGAAAAGGGAAGGCAGAAAAAGAGAAGAGGATGTAAGACAAAGTAGGCAAGAGCAAGAGTGGAGTATATATTACAAAGAGCCTAATTTCCAGATAACATACACAGATTTATACTACTCAAACCACAGTTTTGAGAGGAAAGGATCTAAATTTGCATCTTAAATTCCACAGGTTGACGTCCATATATATATATACAGTAAAACACTTCGGCAGACACAACCTCCAGGTAAGGACTCTGTGTGTGTATGTGCCTGTGTGTTTAACCCCTATTAGATCTCCTCTTAAAATAAGTCCAAATGCAGTCAGATTATATATTACAACACATCCAGAGATTTCAATAATAACTTGAATAACCTAACATGGGTATGCCAAATTATCTCCAAATTTTGCATGTGCAAACAGATCTCTGCAAACACAGATAGGTAATCCAAGAAAACAACACATTGGATATGTGTAATTATAAACTTATAAACGCTTACAAGTTTAATTTTATTTTTTACATCATTGCAATGTAATTTGGGACTTGCAAATTGAATGTTCTTGATGTGGTGCAGGTCTGTATAAAATTGCAATTTTAAATTGCTTCTCCACAAAATACTGTCAGAGAACAACTATTTATACACTGGGATAACAAGTTCACAAATATACATACTGTATATATATATATATATATATATATATATATATATATATATATATATATATATATATATATATATATATATATATATTCATAACATTTTTGAAATTGAAATTGTTTTTGAGCACATTCGAACCATTATCTCCAACATTTTTATTTAACACACTGTATCAATACAGTAAATATTGGATTTTTAGAAATGTATTTCTTTACACATATAATGAACGTTTTTGAGTGCTTTAATGATGTATACAGATATCAGACCAAACAGTTAAACTTGGGATAACATCATACTCTATAAAATCACTTCTATGCAACATTTTAATGCATAGTGCATTGATATGTTTTTGCATTACGTGTGTGCATGTTGCCACCCGCTCAATCTTGCTCAGGTCTTTTGCTAAAGTCCATTTTATTTAACATTCCTGCAATTACTAGGTCAGCCCAGTCTGTAGATCTGAGTCTGCAGAAAACAGTTTTTTTCTCTTCATTTGGCTATATGAGGAAAAAATGCCAAGATATTTTCAGGTAAATTGAGTTTAATACATTTATTTTGTCAGTCTTAAACTTAACAATCAAAGAAAACATCAGATTTTTTCCTATCATACAAAAACAGACTGAGTATTGAAGCCAGTGCTTTCAAATGGGTGGGACAGAAGGACATAAATTTATTTGCACCATCAAAAACCATACAGACGGAGCCCTGTTTATGTTGTTGCTGAGGATTTTAGTTATAAGTTTTAGAGAACAGAAAGATGCAGTAACATTCTCTTCAGCAATCAGTAAGTATTATGATTTAAAAGTAGGTTAATTGATTGATTTAATTCCAGCCCTTCAAACCCTGATTGTATGTAATATCTAAATATTCAAACAACAAAGAGTGTGATTTTGTCAGAAGTCCCTGTGGGTCACTGTTGCAGCTGTAGGGGATGCTCCCCCCTGAAGAACCTCCTGTCCTCAGACACAGCTAGTCATGCACACGATGCCCCAAGCTGGCTGGAAGGCACCATCAGCACTCAAACTCAGGACACTGCTGTGTTCCCCAACTTTTTGTGCAGTGCCCCCTTTTGCTAGATAAAGAATAACATGAGCCCCCATCCAAACACAGACATGCAAGTCTGTTGCTTTCAAAATTTCACTACATTATAATTCATACAAAACTACAAGTCAATGAAACAAAAAAAAAATTAAGTGACCAAATTAGTTATTACGTTAAAGTGAATTATTATACGTGGCATGCATTAAGTATAATTAATTTTGTACCGCGTAACATTCATTCATTGCTTTCAACATTTTTTCTCAAAAATGCCTCTCAAAAATGGCTTTAAAACGTAACAGCTGCCTGAGAGAAAAAAAAAACCTGAAACCTGAACTTTTTCTGTGCTACCACTGTTTTGTAATATGGAGAATCCAGAAATGTTACCGGTGGTGCTTGCAAGTGTGAAGCCTTCAAAAATTTCTATATTCTGCGTTAAATTACGCCCTAAAACATCATCAGATTTTCACAGACGTCCTAAAAGTAGATAAAGAGAACAAAGTTAAACAAATGAGACAAATATTATACTTGGTTCATTTATTTATTGAGGAAAAATGATTCCAATAATTACATATTAGTGAGGTGACAAAAGTATGTGAACCTTTAGGATTGGCAGTTCATTTGAAGGTGAAATTAGAGTCAGGTGTTTTCAGTCAATGGGATGAAAAAAACAATCGGTGTGAGGGGGGCACCCTGTTTTATTGTATTTAAGAACAGGGATCTATCAAGGTCTGCTCTTCACAACATGGTTTGTGGAAAGTGTATGATGGCACAGAACAAAGGAGATTTTCTGAGGACCTCAGCAAAAGAGTTGTTGATGCTCATCAGGTCATGGCTGGAAAAGTTACAAAAACCATTTCTAAAGAGTTTGGACTCCACCATATCCACAGTCAGACAGATTGTGTACAAATGAGGAAGGAAATCAAGACCATTCTTACCCTCCCCAGGAGTGGTCGACCAACAAAGAATTGGTCAGAGATTCGAAGGAAAATGTCGGGACATCTGTGTCCATGAAACTAAATCTCAAGAGAAGGTGGGGTCATGCAGGCAAGACAAAACACGGACACTAAGCAAAATTTCAAGCACCACTGTATGTGCCTATATTGTGAGGTATTACAAGTGAATGTGTTCCTGAAATAGCAGAGCTCAATAATTAGAAAGGGTGCTCACAACCTTGTGTTTCATTACTGTATTTTAAGATTGTAAGATGTTCAGCGAAACTTTAAATGCACGTCCTTCCATTACCCATCGATACATAGTTATTTGTATACAGGGTCGATGCCATTGGACACACATCCTACCCTATGAATTGAACTGAACTGACTCTTCTGAGGTTTACATATAAGATTTCTACATTTATTTGTTCAAGTTAAGACATAGCCATATGTGCTAATTGTGTGGCAAATCTACCTTTGGATGAATATGAAATCCAATATCTATACAATCACTCATAGCTGTTTCACTAATGATACATAAATGGAAACTTGTTAACTTTTAGGTTATTTAATGGCATGTGTCATAGCTTTTTAAAACATTTTTCAGCTCGTCAGTTGTGAGGTCCGGTGTATTCATAGCTCATGCATCAAGTTTCTGAGATGGCTATTTTTTTCCAGTTCTGTATTTTGGTTAAGGGTGAAAGGATTAGATGTTTTTCCTTTCTATTTTCGTGCAAATTATTTACTTAGAAACAGGACTCTGAGTAAGAGGGACAATGAGTTTTTTGAGGAAGTGGAAGGCTGTGTCATATGGAAGGAAAAGGAAGTCGTGTAAAGGATAAAGTGATAAAAAAAACATTTGCTGAGTGAAGATATTAATGCAAAATTACTACATTGTAATTGATATTATAATAAATAACTGAAATAATTCTTTCAATGATAGTTCTGTCTAAACTATAAATTTGAAACTATATTAATATATGTTATATCATTTCAGCAGAATGACCTCCAATGATACTGTCACCCTCCTTCCGTCTGAAAACGTTCTACAAGAATTCTGAAAAGACAGTGGACATTGATGCTATTCTGGACCACTTCACTATAGTCTTGTTTACCACCATCACCATACTTCTGGGCACCACTGGGAATGCTGTGGTCATCTGGATGTGTAGTTTCCGTCTGAAGGCCAATGTCACCCAATGTATGGCTAGTCAACTTGGCTGTGGCAGACTTTATTTTCTGTCCTCACTCGTGTTCACCTCACTGATTAAGAAAAACTTTTCTACGATTACTGGGCCTTTTGGTGTCTCCTCTGCAAATCAATGGGTTCTTCAAGTACACCAACATGGTTCTGCAGTGTTTTTCTTGATGGCAGTGCATCAGTATGGACCGGGCCGCTTTGCGTTTGGCTGCCAGTGTTCACTAGGCATCGGCGAACCCTGCGTGCAGCTCGGCTCCATCAGCTTTGGTGTTTTGGGTTGGTGGCAGTGATCTTCAGTCACCATATTTTGTTTACCGGCAGGTCCTTTAAGCAAGAACAACTTGAGCAAGTGGCTCCCTGGAGGTATGTATTGCTTTCTCCTCAGGCCTGCTTGCTCATTTTATGAACACTGACAGGCAGTAACAGTAAGAGATATTAACTGGCTTTACCCTTTCTTTAAGCGCAGCAGAGTGTATTTAACTATACTAAGGCTTTTCTGTTTGATGGCTTGATCTGCTGTCCTTGTCTCATTTTGCTTACTTTAACAGGTGAAGGAATCAACTCAAAATGATAACACGGCTAAAACTGGCTTGTACAGCATTCGCTTCTTCGCGGATTCTGTTGCCCTTCCTGTCATCCTTTTCTGCTATGCACTAGCTGGTCTTGGGATACGAAGAACACGGTCTCACACAAGAAGTCGCGACCCCTTCGAATTCTTGTCTCTTTGTTTGTGCGTTCTTCATTTGCTGGGGGCCTTACCACTGCCTCCTTTTGGCCAAGATGGTTAACAGCAACGAGCCTCACAATAAAACAGTGAAGCCTGTTCCTAAAAGCCTTTTTTCAGTGTGTAGCCTACTTAAAAGCTGCGTAAACCCACTCCTGTATTTTTCTGTATAGGGTCTGAACATGAGGCAACGCTTCAGCCAAAGAACTGTCTGTGTTTTTCCATAGAGCTTTAGCTGAGGACTGGGATGGGCAGATCACTCACATGAACGTACAGTGGATGAGACTTCCACTTCCATTTCAAAAAAACAAGGGTAGAAAGCATGTGAGGGAAGAGTTCATATATGAAAAGAAAGACATGTGGGGCCATGCTGAAACAAATTTACTGTAGAATGAAGGAAAAACTCTTTATCTGACTTCCATGTTTTAAGGACTCCCCTTGATCTTAAAAGCAGATTTACTAAATTGTTAAAAACTTCCAAAAAACATTATATATTTTTCATGCATGGCGTCGTGTCAGAATTCTTGACATCACTGGCAATTGCTAGGGTACTGTTTAGTGGTTTGTTTGTTGTGGTTTTTTTTGTCTGTTTTGTTTTGTTTTGCAGTCAAATGGAGGTTATGAGTCATTTCAATATACATAGACATATATTGCCACTATTGATTAATTTACTGACAATATGACGATGAAAATAAAAAATAATATAAGATTTCTAAGAGCTGACCCCATTTATCTATTATCTGCTGAAATGGGATGGGAGGACAACCCAGGATACCAGTTTCCTCACTTGATATTTATAAGGAGTCATAGATCCTAGTATATTAGAGTATATAATTCTTTACCGGGAAAACCAGCAAACTATGTCAGTATTCTACATATGTTATATTAATATACTTAAGATTAGTTGTTCAGCAAAAACGGTATGACGTTTTGCTCATTCGGCCACATTTCTTTTTCATGATTCCATCATGCCTTGACATAATTTAACGACATTTCTTGTGAAATACCTTCTAAACTATGAATCGGCTCAAGGAAGAAGAAAGAAAAGTCTTTCTGCTGTAAAGAAAAATAAATTGCTGATAGTGATTGATTCACATAATGCCAACAACTTGTACAACATACAACATTTACAAGACCGTCAATGAACAAAAATGAGAAATGAGGGATTTTGTCTTGTTTCAAAGCTCCCTGGCTATTAAAAGTTTACTCATTCTGACATAAAGGTATATAACACATAACACAATATGTGACAAATCTACAATGTGACAAGTTTTATTGGTAAGAAGATAATTATGTTCTTGATTGTGCTTGATTTCTCGAATCGTGATATTAGTTTTTGGTATTGTGAGCCGGCCTTAACACTGTTTAGTTATGATTTGTGCTAAAGAGTTTAAGCAGTAATGAATATTAGTACATTTACCTTAACATGCATTTTGGATCAAACGCAAATGCTTGCACCCTTATGATACATACTAACAGGGCTTGCCATGATTTGAATGCTTATGTGTTATACTCATTATTTTAATATACTGTGATCAATGTCTCTACAATCCAATTAAAGCCTTTAAAAATGAGGACAGACATTCATTTTTGATTATGTGATTTCTCTTCTCCCTCCTTACAGTATGGACTGCTAGATGCAGTAATAATAGTAGCTACTCAAATGTTGTACGTTCTGTTGTAATAACTACAATACATGCATTCGGACACTATGTCTGTACTGGAATGTAGATGGGCAGCCCAACAATAAACAAGCCTTATTAAGGAGCACTCATTTGCTAAAAAAAGTAACCACATTTATGCACATGACAGCTGTACCCAGGTCCCAGGACACAAGTTTTCAACTTGATGCCTTCAGAGAAAAGTATTTAAACACAAACTGGTCAGAGCATTTGTAAAGTTGGATTGTCTTTTTGCAAATGGATATGAAATTGCGCAACATCTATTTATAACTTATATTATTGAACGCTTTGCATTTACTGCAACCCTGTCCAGGATAAGTAATTATTGAGGATGAATGACAGAATAATTCTATCATGATAGGAATTTCCTTTATCCCTAAAGTACACAAAACCAAAATGAACAAGAACATGTCAACAGTACTTCCTTTTAAGTTGTTTCCTCCTGTGTAGTCCTTTTTTGACATTTGTTTCTTCCCTTAATTCTTTTTTTCAGTGTTTCATAACTTGAGGTCAAATAGTCAAAGCCACACTTTACTTGACACGTGACACACAGTTCAACATAATTTAATTTCCAAAAATGCATCATATATCCCCAGTAAGATCTCATGTTTGCATAGAGTAACACTTTACCACTGTTCTCAGCAATAAGCAGTTACAAAGCCAGTCTAATCATGTTCAAATTGTACTTGTATGCTAACATATAGCTGTTGTCAGTGTGTTGTTCACTCTACTTGCTGTACACATTCACGCTAGTCAATCCACTATCCTTTTATATATTTCTATAATTGTAAAATTAGCAGACCTCTTTTAACAAAAGTTACTGATGGTACTTTTAAATACTTGGGTACCTAGAAAATGGCTAACTCACTGTGACAACTAGAAGATCAGGGGCCGTATTCATAAAGATTCTTAGTGCTAAGAGCCGCCCCTAGTGACAAATTCTAAGAAAAATCTTACAATTGTGGGTGTATCCTTCTTAAAGTTAGGAGTAGATCCTATTAAAGATGAAGGTTATTCATAAAGCATCTTATCCCCTAAAAGAGCTCCTAAGGTGAAAAAATGTTAGAAATAGGTAGGAGGACATTTAGGAGGCTTAGGAGTTCTCTTAAGCAGAGGAGAAAATGGCAGAAAGTGCAACATTGCCTTCACCTGAAATGAACACTACATACAAAGCAACCTCACCACTTTAATAAACACAGCAGCGATCATAATTGAAACGAGCAGAGCTACATTCTCTAAAGGCTACACTCTAGAAAATGCTGGACTAAAAACAACCCAATTTGGGTAGTGTTCAACCCAGGTCCTAGTTAAATACTGGACAGAACACACAGTGGGTTAAGCAAGCTGGGTTGCTTAATATAACCCAGCAAGGTGGGTTGCTCTACTGAACCACGTATTTACTCATTTTGACAAGGATTCTGGTTTAAAATAACCCAGGAAA
This sequence comes from Ancistrus triradiatus, assembly GCA_025084515.1. Lineage (NCBI taxonomy): Eukaryota > Metazoa > Chordata > Actinopteri > Siluriformes > Loricariidae > Ancistrus > Ancistrus triradiatus. Next base: position 1,548 of record JAJAGP010002467.1, on the reverse strand, counting down.
TTGGTTTGACCTATAAACTCAATACTTGTTTATGTTCACCTTTTTGTTGGATTTATTTGACTTACCAAATATGTTATTTTTTAATAATAATAAATGAATCACTAAATTATGAATACTGTTTTTAGTACATAACTGAAATATGACCAGATGCTATCAGCCAATACCCATTTAAACCAATTAAAGAGATTTAAAGAGGGAAATAACTTCAGAAAATATCTGATTTTATATCATTTTTATTTTTTTAAATAGTTAAAAAACAAGACAATCATACATCATAGATGTGAGCAGAAATTTTCCTCTCCCAGGGTATGTCCTGTTGATTTCTGCCTGTCTGAGGTGTTCCACCATAATGTTTCCAGGCTGCAATGCATGGACAACAAAAATAAACAATATGGATGGATTCCAAGTTAAAACAGTATTTATTTTAAAACATTTACTTCCTAAATGGTACTTACAGGCTGGAGGTCAGTGAATTCTTTCCAGCCTCTGGAATACCATAGAATATACACCAGGGGTGGCAAGAGACTTGGAAGTAGGCTCAGAGCCATATTTATGTTGCCATCTGTAAGAATAAGAAGAAGAAATCATGAGGGAAATGGGTCAACTGACAAAAGGGAAGACTTTTTTTAAGTTGAATGCGCAAAACATCTATATTGGTGTTGAATAAAGGTTTTGGGGGAGACATATCACAGGGTGTAGCTTAACTATTTCTTTTTCTGAATGCTCCCAGGAAAAAATGTACTGTGAATTTTCATAGTAAAACTGTGAATTGCTTGACAGTTTTAATGTGAACTTTCACAGTTTGATTATGAAGTTCACAGTTCTACTATGAAGTTTTGATGGTAATTTGGCCACTCCATGGTTCTACTTTCAAATTTCATAGTACAACTCTAAACTTGGTTGACTATGGACTGACCATGAATTATTTCACAGTTCTACTATGAATGTTGCTGGTAATTTGACCACTTCTTGGTTCTACTGTCAAATTTCACAGTACATTTTTTCTTGGGCTGTATCTGTCTGCTTTTAAACTAGTGTTTGTTTCCTCTGGAAAAACTGAAAAATGTAAAAAACCATTGTATACCTCGTGTCATCATGTCTGTCTGGCAGAGCAGTTTCCCTCATTGCCAGGTGGAGGACTTTGTCAGCATATGAATCTGCATTTGCCTGGCACGGCATCTCCAAGTAGTATTTGGAGGTCTAGGCCAATCTAACAGAGACAGAAATTGTTATTGGTATCACGTAGAAATGTTAGTATACTTAAAAGCAAAACAAAAAGAATGAAGAATTTAGGTAGCATGAAGAAAAGTCTGTATGGATGTTGTTAGCGTATTCTCTTATAGGAAAACATGTACTGTGAAATTTGACAGTAGAACCATGAAGTGGCCAAATTACCACCAACATTCATAGTACAACTGTGACATAATTCATGGTCCATTCATAGTCCACCAAGTTTACAGTTGTACTATGAAATTTCACAGTAGAACCACAAAGTGGCCAAATTACCATCAAAAATTCATAGTAGAACTGTGAAAGTTCATATTACAA